>PITA01012813.1:0-60220 GCA_004023965.1 Spilogale gracilis | reverse complement strand
AAAAAAAAAAAAAGAAAACCATTAGAGCACTATTACTTATAAAGATGTACAACAAATTTTCTAAATGAAATAATAAGAAAGCAAATAAATTTCCTCCAGGGTGGCAAGAAAGAAGGAGAGAAAAGATATGCAATTGAGAAAGTTGGTAAATTGGTCTATGAAAGTTGAAGCTTTGTCTCTATATTAGGAGGCACTACCAAAGGAAAGCTGGAGGAGATTGGGAGAACCAGACATTTGAAGGGAATGGAGGCAGTTTGACATAATTGTGGCAGACAGTGGGAGGGTGATTTAACCAGAGAATTAATTAGGATTGCTGGGTAGGGTTGAGCATCTATTGCAGCCTTTTGATGAACATTTCTTTTTGTCTCCCACTTATTTTTCTTTCTTTCTTTCTTTCTTTCTTTCTTTCTTTCTTTCTTTCTTTCTTTCTTTCTTTCTTTCTTTCTTTAGTGAGGTATAATCAACATAGAGTGTGACAGTAGTTTTAAGTGTACAATATAATGATTCAAAAATTCTGTGCATTGGCACCTGTGTGGCTCAGTGGGTTAAAGCCTCTGCCTTCAGCTCAGGTCATGATCTCAGGGTCCTGGGATCTAGCCCCACATCGGGCTCTCTGCTCGGCAGGGAGCCTGCTTCCTCCTCTCTCTCTGCCTGCCTCTCTGCCTACTTGTGATCTCTCTTTCTGTCAAGGAAATAAATAAAATCTTTAAAAAAAGAAAAAAAAGCCAAAAAACAAAAGTTCTGTGCATTGCTCAGGGCTCACCACTATAACTGCTCTGTTCATTCCCTTCACCTACTTTGTCCATCCCCTCACCCACACCTCCTCTCTGGCAACCACCAATTTGTTCTCTGTATTTATGAATCGTGGTGGGGGTGGAGGGGTGTCTGTTTTCTTGTTTTGTTTTTTTAAAGATTTATTTATTTATTTGAGAGAGATGGAGAGAGGGACAGAAAGAGCACAAGTCGGGGGGTTGGGCAGTAGGAAAGGAGAGAATCTCAAGCAGACTCTCTGCTCAGCACGGAGCCCCACACAGGGCTCAATCCCACCACCCTGAGATCACAACCTGAGCTGAAATCAAGAGCTTGGCGTTTAGACCACTGAGCCACCCAGGTGCCCCAAGTGTCTGAGGGTTTTTCAGTTCGTCTCTTTGGGGTTTCTTTTGTTTTTTGTTTTTTTTTTTCTTAAATTCCTCATATGGGTTATCTTCAACAGTGTTTGTCGGCTTGGTTATAGGGCATTGAGAGTTGTTTCCCAGGTACAAGCAAAAAAAGAGGAAGGATCCAATGACATAGTAACTATTTACTCTAGAAAAGATGAGAAGTGAAGAGTTTAGGTCAGTACTAGAAATCCTGCTTTTGAAACAGAATGGCCTGGTTGAGAGTAGTTGATAAGAAGGATTATTACATATTTCTATTATGTAATACTATGCAGCAATTTAAAAGAATGAAGTTGAATAATATGCATTAAATGTAAAATTCCCCAAGATATATTATTGAATACATTGAATATTGAAACCGAGACATAGAAATGTGTGTGTGTGTGTGTGTGTGTGTGTGTGTGTGTGTTCTAGCAAGCACAATTGTAGGGAGGAGGGCTTATCATTTTTTTTTTAATTTTACTTCCCTTAGGTTTGAGTTTTCTATACCTAGTAGGCATTTTAATTTTAAAAGTATAAAAAAATAAAGCTATTTCCTTGTTAGAAAAAAGTGGTGTGCATGACTCCATCATATGAAGATACTGCTGTTAACACTTCTATTTGTTTCATCTGATTTTTTTTGGTGCAAATTCTTTTTAACAGAAGGGAATCACATTGTGCATACTGGTTTTAATCAGCTTAGTCTACCTTTTCCATGGCATTAAATATTTCTCTAGTATCATTTTAGTGGCTAAATAAAACCTTGTTGTTAAATATTTATGTTTTATTCAGTTCTTGTTTCTACCAGAAACACTTCCATAAAAATCTTGTAGCTATAATTTTGCAAACATCTATGACTATTTTCCTAGCATGAATCCCCTAAAGTAAAAATGGTTGTTTAAAGGTTTTATGCAGAATTCTGAGGCATTCAATAGAAATGGCCAAACTGCCTTCCAGAAAGATTTTTAAAATTTCAGTCTGTTGGTGACAGTGCCTCTTTCTGTACCATTTTGCCAACACAGAGAATACCATTTTTTTTTAAATCAAGGTCCCTAAAACTAGGTTTGTCATGAAATTAGAATCTCTTTTCACTCGAATTCTATATTAAATGGTATTTCCAAACTGAAATACATTGTAATGCTGACCTGAATACAGTTAGATTCCGTGGGATACAGAAATCAGGACAATATTTATGTACTTTGTACAGACTTTTTTCCTAAGCTTGTCTTCTTTGCCAGTCAATTACACTGAAAGATTAAGGATTAGGTTTTTAGAGTCTGGTTCTAACCTCCTTCAGTATAAAATTATTAAAATTTAAATATAAGTTTAAAAACTGTGCATTGGACCTTTGTGCCGTTGAGGAAGGTCAAGTTCAAGCCCCTTATTTAAAAAGACTTCTCCCTGGGAGATCACCAAAGGAAACCTATTAACATTACATCTTTTCCCTTTCTTTTCCTCTTTGTTCATTTTAAAACAAGGCTGATACTGACCGAAAGCTAAAATTGCTGAAAGCAGTCATGGCTCATTCTATAGTGATATGGCATCAAAATTGAGTATGCTCCCACTGAACTCACTGGACACAATCATTAGTGGAAATCTTTGATGAATTATCCATCTAAACAAAGCCCAGCTGTTTTGTTTTCTAAACAATCCTGGAAAGGACCCGTTAAATATTGCCAACTTGAGCATTGTGTGTTTTTATTTTCAAACAAGAAATTCAGAGTTTCGTATGGTTGGAGCTGGGTTCCTAAACATTCTGTTATTCCTATAAAAGACAGTGTAAATTTTCAAACAAGAATGTTGTTCGAAATACTTCAATGCTAACCTTCAAAACTGTGAAATGGTCTAACATTTTTTAATTATTCGTTTTGGAAAGAAAAGAACATATATTTGCTTGCTCTTGCTACAATTGTGCTGTTTACACACACACAGAAAAAAAATCTACTGAAAGAAAGATGAAGATGATGGTTGCAAGTGATTTTATTGTATAGACACAGCCATACTCTTCAAATTAATTATAGTGACAGTGTGAACTTTTATTGTTCATTCTCATATAAAAATTGTAAAAATGCTACAATGCTGAAAAAAAGTGTAGTTGAGGGAGATCAAAGAGGATCAAAAACAATTGAAACCTCTGGTGTCTTAGCAGTTATCAAAGGAAATCACACAACTCTCAAGACATCTAATACTTATTTATTCCATTAAAAAGCACACAGCTGAAGTCAAAAAAGAAAAAACAAGATACCAAGGTAAAACATTAGTTTTCTCTGTAATTTTACCCAGGATCTTTTCAAACGTGTGAAGTCCTCTATATCTTATTTTTAAATAATTACAAACCTCAAAAACTAACCTTTTGCTTTATCTACTAACTACCTGTCCACTGACCTATTTCTTTCTTTCTTTGCCATGCTCCAATTATGAAAGGTCCACGCTAACCATGTCTATTTCATTTATTTCCAGCACATTTTTTTGTAATATATCAAGCTCTGTCAACATATTAAGTTGGTAGTTTCAGTTGAGTTACCACCTTAGAATAATGTCATGTGACCAAAGAGGTGCTAGACCATATGGAAATTTACAAAGGAGATCTGCTGAAACCTGGTTACAGATGTCCTGGAATCCTCACCCACACCAAGGTTATAAGAGGATCAGGTTTAGGAGGCGGAAAAGGAAATCGATTTGTGAAGTGGGATAACTTGAAAGAGAATGGCCCCTGAGTCCAGCTCACAAGAGGGAGGGGAGACACCACCTCTACCCCAAGCCTAATGAGAAGGGCTTCAATGAGACTCCTTAAGCTGCAGCTTAACATGTGTTCCTTGCAGTTGGGGGCCACAGAGGACCTTCCTTGACTCCTGTATGGGAAAGCTAAAGGGGCTTGGGCAGCACAATGGGAGCAGAATGGGCATTGCTGGTCTGGATGGTGATTGCCCTTCCCACTGACAATAAGTTCAAGGTGCACAAATCCCAGAGTAGGTGAGTCAGACTCGAGTAATTTAAAATCCTTCCCAGAAGGACCACAGAGAGAGTCTGTGTAGCAGACTGTTGAGAGACTTGGGGACTGGGCTGGGGTGGTGGGGAGGGTGGCTGTCAAAGGAGACACTACCACATCAAGAGAGTTTTAGTCAGAGAGGACCAGCAGAGGAAACTCTAAAGAACCTCCCAAAGTGCCTATGAGAGAAAGTGTTCGTTGTAAATGTCTGCCAGGCGTCAAAAGGATCTCAGCATCTTAAAATGGTACCGCTTCTCTCTTCCAGCCCCTGGTCATAAACTAGTTAGCAAGCTGGAGGAAGAGGAGTAAGGAAAGAAAGAGGAGTTGCTTTAAATCAAGCTGGATTCATATCAGGACTGGAGACACTCATTTCTCAGATGAGACTGTGACCAGAAGACTTTCAGTTATATGAGAAAGACTTTCAGTTATATGAGAAAGAAAGGAATGAAAGTTATATGGTCAAGGAGCCTCTCCAGATTTCTAAAGAGGAACAAGGACAGACTACCACCTGGACAAGTTTAAATGGGCATGTAGAAAGCAAACATAAATTGTTTATTGTGATTTCATCCCTTGAGTCCTAAATGTTCCATTTCTTTTTCGAAATCAGTTTCTCAAAATTGCCAATAATCTTTAAAAGGCAATGTAATATGATGAGAAAATAAAGGGATTTGGAAGCGCAAGATCTGAAATCATATTCTGAATGCACACAGCTAAATATTTGAGTGTCCTTGGTTGACTTATTGAGCCTCTCTGAACATCATTTTTTTTATAATCTATATATTTAAGTGGTTAGAATAACTCACCTCTAAAATTCTTTCCTGTTGTTAATGCTTTTTGTTGTAGTTTGGATTCCCAAGAAACAGTCTGGGACAAAGATTCTAGGCAACACAGGAATTCCAGGAAACTTAGTAAAGAAGCAGGAGAATGAGACAGAAAAGGAAGCCAGTAAAGGGTAGGTTTTCAAGTCAGTCACCACTGGGTGGGCTGCAGGAGAGAAATCCCACTGTGGAACCCAGGGAGGACATGTAGAGTAGACCAGCACCATCCAGTGGAAATTGTAGTTTTAAATGTTCTAGTGGCTGAACTTAGAAAAGGTAAAAAGAAATAGGTGAAATTAATTTTAATATTTTCCAACCATAAAATTCAAAATATTGCATTTTTAGCTTTGCGCAGTGGCAGTATCGTAGCCAATGAGGTTTATCTGAGGTGTGATTATTGCTAATCAAAATATTACATTTTAACATGTAAAATTATTAATGAGATGTTAAAACTTTTCAAAAAGTCTTTGAAGTAAATTTTTTACTTATAGGACAACTTGACTTGGACATTAGATTTTCATCTTGATGTGTATTTAGAGTTTATAAAATTATAGTTGGGAAAGTACACTCATATGGCCAAGCTTTTCCAAATATGCTTAAAAGTGTTCCAATAACTGAAGAGTATCATTTTACTGTAAATTACTTAAAATGAAATAAAATGTAAACTTCAGTTCTTTAGTCACACTAGCCACATACTATGTGCTCACTAGCCACACGCAGCTAGTGGCTACTACACTGGACGCAGATGTGGAACATGCTTCAGAGTTACTCTACGTGAGAGGCAAAGAAGCTGGGGAGTTCACCCACCTCACAGACCATCGCTGGTTAATGGCTGTTCTGGGGCTGTCGACAGCTGTGCTCACGACTGAGCTTGCTTACCACCAGAACAAAGCTTCTTGCAGAGAGGTGCAGGTGTTCACAGTAAGAAGCCTTCTGCACATAGAGGTGAATGCCAAGGGGATGTGGGCAGAGCTCTGACAGTGTCAGCTGCACGATATGACCTCCATTTTGTCAGATATTGTCATGTTTATCAAACCTCTTCTTGATCTCTTGGAAGGAGGTGGCGGATCCATTTTTTTTGTTTGTTTGTTTCAGATATCTCTCACAGTCCAATCTTCCCTTCCATTGCCGCTGATGGTGCACAGTGTGTAGAGGCCCTGCCTTACCTAGCATGGTTTGCTGCATTTGCAGCAATTCCGTTGTTGCTTATGTGCCATAATTCAGGAATGAAAGTGGACGCTGTTGTATAAGGGGAGCTAGGGTATTTATTATGTGGCATTCCCTACCCTAGTCTCCAGAATCAAATCTGGTTTTAGGTATAAAGAATTTTAGATCCAACTCTATGACTTGGCATGTAAGTATCTCTACCCCTAATTTAGCTAAAAGCCTGATGTTGAGACTGTTGTACCCATGAGACCCATTCAAATTTGCACCCCAGTTTGAGGATCTGGTCTCTTCCCTTGAGCCCCAGCTTGGCTAAAATGTCTCTATTCACTAATCTCAGGGAGGATGCGGTCCAGTCAGCCAATTTTCCTCATAACTGTGCCCTACTTACTTGCCCCGTAAAGCTCTAGATACCTCTTGGCTCTGTCTCTACCCTCAATGGTATTCTCTAGGACTGCTTGGTTTGTATTGCCCAGTGCCGTCTGGGTTGTGTGAGGTTAAACCCTTTATAAAGCATGTTCTGCTTACCAGATTGAAACTCTTCTCATCTTCTCCCTCCTGGCCCGTGCCACCTGTCAGGTGCTCATCTGGGGTCCCTGCCTCTACCACCCTATCCCGTAACATTGCACTTATACAGGCCATATAGTATCACAATCCCCAAATAGGATAATATCTGTTTTCAAGCCGAAACTAATTCCTGTTTCTTTTTCTAATGTATTCTGCATTATGAAGTCAGATTCATTTCTTAAATCTGGCATTTGACATGTCAAAATTTGCTAAAGATCCATAACTCTCCTAGATGGAGTTGGGTGTTGGGGAGACAAAAGAAACGTATGACAATGTTTCTGAGTTCAGTAGTTTTCCAGCAAATTAGAGAGGCAAGGTTCGTATGTATGACAGAATTAGCAAATAGCGTAGAACACAGATTGGCAAACTTCAACTGTTTTAAAGGGCCAGAAAGTTAATATTTTCATCACTGTGGACCATATGTTCTATTTGCTGAATCTACTCAATGCTGTCTTTGTGGCGTGAAAGCAGCAGAAGACAATATGTGAATGAAGGGGCATGGTTGTTCTAATACAACTTCACTGGCCACTAAAGGGGGCACTAAAATTTAAATTTCATATCATTTTTCCATGCCATGAAATAATCATCTTTTGATTTTCCCCAACCATTTAAAAATAGTTAACACTCAGGATCTTGGGTGGCTCAGTCTGTTAACTGTCTGCCTTCTGCTCAGGTAATGATTCCATGGTCCTGGGATTGAGCCCCTCATCGGGCTCCAGCCCCTCATCAGGCTCCCTGCTCAGCAGAGAGCCTGCTTCTCTCTCTCTAGAGCTCTGTGATCTCTCTCGCTTTCACCCTCTCTCATAAATACATAAAATCTTTAAAAAATATATTAACATCACTCTTAGCTTGCAGACCACACAAAAAGAGGCAATGGGCAGGATGTATTTAGCTGTCATTATTTCTCAACCAGTGGTGTAGAACACAATTAAGTACTTAGTTGGGTGGTTCAGTTCCAAAATGATATAGAAGTTTAAGAAAGAGAGACAGTCATTGAGATACCTTTACAGGAAAGTCAAAACTTAAATGGAGTCCTGAATGAAGCAAAATAATTTGGCTGATGAAGGAAAGAAAGAGGCTCTATCCAGTCAGCAATAGCATAATCAAAGAGAGAGGAGTTGAGTATGGTATGCCAGTGATGGGGTTATACTGAATAGAGAAGTTCCTTATTATCAACGAACCAGCTGCATATCTGTTGGATATATATACACTTGGCCATGAAGTTGAATAAACAAAATGTAAACATTATTTCTTTCCCCTATTCTGTCCTAGTAGTATTGCTCTTAGAAAAATATAGAACCTGGGGTGCCTGGGTGGCTCAGTCATTTGGGTGTCTGCCTTCAGCTCGGTTCATGACTCCAGGTTCCTGGAATTGAGCCCCGTGTGTGTGTGTGGGGGGGGGGGTCCCTGCTCAGTGGGGAGTCTGCTTCTCCCTCTCCCTCTGCCCCTTCTCCCACTCATACTCTCTCTTTCTTGCTCACTCTCTCCCTCAAATAAATAAATAAAATCCTTAAAAAAAAAAAATGGAACCTTCTTCCAGCCTCCACAACTCAAACTCTCTTCCAAATTTTCTTCTCTGTACTTCTTTGATCTATATTTTGAAATTTCCTCCCATCTCTTTCCTAGTATCTAATTCTCATTTTCAGTGGTGTCTAATATACTGTGTAATGCTTCCATTGAGGCGGGATGATATGTTATTTCTAGAATTTCACTTTTTAAAATCTTCTTTTCCTAGTTTCATATTGACTTCTTCTTGGGTTACAGTATCTTCATTTTTCTCTTTTAACAAATTACATATACTTACTTAATAGTATAGTTAGATTGTTTTATTTTTCTCTAGGTTCTAAGGTGCTGATTCTTGTTTCTCTAGGCCATTTATAATTTCGATGATAAACTAGTATCAGATGGGGTTTTTACCTGAGAGATCCCTGTGCCCAAGATTATGAAAGCACCTCTACAGAGTGGCTTTGCTTTTTCCCCTGCTAAGCCCACGGGGGTTTTACCCATTCCATAAGTTTCTACATTACTTTCTTGACTTCTATACCATGTAGGTAGTATAAATTTGAATCCCACAACCACAGAGAGTATAAGCTTGAGTCTGATATCTTATGAATGATTATTTTCCTATTTATGGCCCCTGGCATACGGCATACTTCCCTGACACCTCTCTAGGCCAGTGGTCAAAGTTTTCCAGTGTCTCTAGCTTCTTAGCTGACACAGGCCTGACCTTTCACTTCCTGTCCCATTACTGGCCTTACAATTTCATCCCCCTGCCTTAGGTCCATGGGCTTCATGTCTATGGATCATTGCCCTCTGCTCTGTCACTGGGGGTTTCCCCTCCATTTGAGTTTACCTACATATTTCATTTTTAATATTCGATTTTATCCAGCATTTCTGTAACTTGGAGGAACAAGAGAGTCTTACCATATACTTCCATCTGACAAATTCATCAGAAGACCCAGTGGTTTCTATTTTTAAGGAGAGAAAATCAAAATATGTGACAACGAAGAGGATGAAGACTTAAAAAAAAAGATTTATATATTTATTTTAGAGAGAGACAGAGAGCACAAACGGGAGGGGCAGAGGAAGAGGGACAGAGAATCCCAAGCAGACTCCCCACTGAGCTCAGAGCCCATCTCAGGGCTTGATCTCATGACCCTGAGATCATGACCTGAGCAGAAACCAAGAGTCCGATGCTTAACTGACTGAGTCATTCGGGCACTCCCAAAAGGATAAAGATTTTAAATGTGGATAGAAGAGTATAAAGATTCTAAAAAAGAGAGGTCCCTCCAGAGACAGAGGACTGGGAGTTCTCTGTATAATAGGCATTTGGTTGGTTTGTTTTTAAGCTTTTTATTCAGAAATAATTTTATATTGATGGAAGATTTGCAAAGATAGTACAGAGTTGCCATAAACCCTTCACCCAGCTTTCCCCAACATTGGCATCTTACACAACCAATGACCAAAGTAAGAAATTAACATTGGTCCAATACTATGACTAGATTACACACTTTATTCAGATTTCACCAGTTTTTCACTGATGTCCTTTCTCTGTTGCAAGGTCCAGTCTAGGGCTCCACATTGTATTGAGTGGTTGTGGTCTCTTTAGTCTCCTCTAATCTGTGACAGTTCTCCAGTTTACCACTGTTTTCCATGACCTTGACATTCTCAATGAATACTGGTCAGGTATTTTGTAAAATTTCCCTCAAATTTGCACATGGCTGCTCCCAATCAGATTAAAGTTATGCATGAGAAAGATATCTCATTCGCTGAGGCTATGCAAATATCTATTTTCCCTTTCAACTTGTGCCCACCCATTTTAGTTTTTATAGGTGGGTTCTGGCAACAACAGTGTTTACCAGCATTCTAATGATAACTTGTTATTTCCTTCTTTCCTTTTACATTTATTAATTGGAATTCTTCTGTGAGGAGTTGTCCTTTCTCCACCATTTACTGATTTATTCAATAATTTATTTATATTGGTGTGTACTTCTGAGTATCTTATTCTGTTTCATTAACTGATACTTTCTTTTGTGGCTGAAAACAGCTTCGGCTTCGGCCTTGAGAGCTCTTTTAGATTGGCTCCCGTGTCCGTTCAACATGCCCCCATCCTTAGTACTGCCTTGCTTTTTGGTACCGTAAGATCCTGCGGGGCCCATCTTATCTTATCCCTGCCCCAGCTCTAGAATCAATCACTTCTCCAAGGACCTATGCAGATATTTTAAACCACAGACTAGATAGTTTGGAAGCCTCAACTCTAATCCAGAGAAAGCACAGGGTCAGAAAAGAAAGTGGAAGGACCATGGAGAAGCCCAAGATTCAAAGGTAGAGTAGAGAGTCGGCTGGGATCTGAAGAAGGAGACAGAGAAGGAGCAGTCAGAGAAGTAGGGGGCACCAGGAGCATGGAGTCAAAAAAGAAGAAAACACAGCTGGCAGCTTGACTTTAGGCTCCCGCATAAGATATCCTACCTGTTCTCTGACCCCGCTTCCAGCTAGATATCCTGATTTTTCTATTGTCCGGAGCTACCCACACCCGTAGCTGCGACCTAACCACAGTAGGCACAGTCACAACTCACAAATGCAGCCTTATGGACTCTAGACCTTCACCCTCCAACAGAAAAATTCCCCGTTTCTTTCGCAGGCCCAAATCCCACTCAGTTTTCCCAGTCAGGGCAAGTCACACCTTTTCCTGGAAACTTTTAGCCTACATTTATCATTTGCTTTCTTCCTTTCTTCCTTCCTTTCTTTTTTTTTTTAAAGACTTTATTTATTTAACAGAGAGAAACACAGCCAGAGAGAGAGGGAGAAGCAGGCTTCCTGCCGAGCAGGAAGCCCGATGTGGGACTCGATCCCGGGTCTCCAGGATCATGACCTGAGCCGAAGGCAGTCGCTTAACCAACTGAGCCACCCAGGCGCCCCTATCATTTGCTTTCTTAATAAATACTTCGGTTTTTATCTATTTAGTTAATTTAGTGTTTGGATAATATTCTTCTTTAAAAAGCTTCTATTTGTTTCATATTATTTATTTGCCAATAATACTGTAGCTCCTTAAGGCCAGAGGCCATATCTTATATTCTCTGGTTTGCTCAGTAGTTAGTAACATTTAAATACTTAGCAGACATTTAATAAATATATTTCAGTTTAACATTCATATCAACAAATCAACCACTATACTGATTCTTCAAAGAAATAGTTGGGCACTGGGAAGATTCCAGGAGCTATCTTATCTATGCAGGAATGTTAAAAAAACTCCTTAAGATACAAAGTTAGAATAGTTATGCAAATAACTTGACTTTGAAGGTATTCCAAGAGAATGAAACTCTGAGCCAGGGCAATTCCGATGTCTCATCAGAAAATAATTCATTAGGATATTTATGGCTTATCTATTAATAAAGTAAGTTACTACAATATTTAACAGGACCCGTTCTTGATTTGTTTTAAAACAACGATCTGATCTGTTTCCCCCTTTTTAAAATCAACTACCTGTTATAGAACTTAACATGTAAAGCTATCAGATTTTCAAAGGACAAGTGGGAACATATTAACGGAATTCACTGATTTTTAAAAGCTTAAATATCATTGTTTTTTGTATTAAAAGCAATATGTACACATCGAAAAAAAATGAAGAAAATACAAACAAAAAGAAAATAAACCCATAATCCCAACACCCAGAAACAGGTATCATTAATATCTTTTTCCAGCTTTATGGAGATATAATTGACCTGTTAACAATTTATTGTATAACATACCAACTGTATATATATATAGATATATATATATGGGGTGTGTATGTATATATGTTTATTTTAGACAAATTGCCTTCTAATTTACTTTTTTCATCTAATGTTTTGTGTTTCTCTCATTATTTTCCACATTGTTTCTTTGTGATGGTGAATGAATTTTATAGGTTGAATGTACTATATAATTCATTAAACTACTCTCTTTGTTTGGACACTAGGGTGTTTCCAATTGTCCCCAATACATGCCATGCTATGATGAACATAATTATGTTTAACAGTGAACATACCTATGCATCCTTAGCCTAAGTTTCTTTCTTTCTTTTTTTTTTTTTTTTTTAAGATTTTCTTTATTTGAGAGAGAATGAGAGTGAGAGCACGAGAGGACGGAGGGTCAAAGGGAGAAGCAGATTCTGGGCCAAGCAGGGAGCCAGTGCCAATGCTGAACTTGATCCCAGGACTCCAGGATCATGACCTGAGCCAAAGGGAGTGAGGGAGTGGCTTAACCAACCGAGCCAGCCAGGTGCCCCCTTAGCATAAGTTTCTAAAAGTGAATGGCTGTGTCTGAATGACCATACACAATTTAAGTTTGTTTTTGTTTTTGTTTTTTTAAAAGATTTTATTTATTTGACAGAGAGAAACACAGCCAGAGAGGGAACAGAAGCAGGAGGAGTGAGAGAGGGAGAAGCAGGCTTCCCGCCAGGCAGGGAGCCCCATGCGGGACTTGATCCCGGGTCTCCAGGATCATGACCTGAACTGAAGGCAGTTGCCCAACCAACTGAGCCACCCAGGCGCCCCCACAATTTAAGGTTTTTGTTTTTTTAAATGGCTGTGGTCCAAAGTTGTGCCAATTGACTGTGTCAATCAGTGATCGTTCCAGCAACTTTTTTTTTTTTAAAGATTTTATTTATTTATTTGACAAAGAGAAACACAGATCTAGAGGGAACACAGCAGGGGGAGTGAGCCGAGAGCTCCATACGGGGGGGGCCGGATGCGGGGCCGATCCCAGGACTCTGGGATCATGACCTGAGCCGAAGGCAGTTGCTTAACCAGCTGAGCCACCCAGGCGCCCCTTTTCAGCAACTGTCAAATAATCTATCCATTTCAAGTTTTTAAAGGAACCATATTCACCTTTAGAGAATCTCTAAGAAGATGATGAAATAAAGTTGTATTTCTTTTTTTTTTTTATGGGAGGGCCCTTTTCCCCGCAACTTTGACGAATTTTTTTAATATTTTGCTTTCTTATATTAAAAATGCAAAACGCATTATTTAGTGTGAGTTTCAGAGAAAGTACAAGGTCATCTGAAATAAAGAAGTCCAAGGAGGCATGGCTGCAACTAAGAACAATAGTGAATTTATTAATTAGGCAACTGTTTATAAATCTCTTGTCAATAACAATTTTTTTTAAAGAGTTTATTCATCCATTTGACAGAGAGAGGGAGAGAGAGAGAAAACACAAGCAGGAGAAGAGTGAGAGAGAAAGGGAGAAGCAAGCTCTTCACTGAGCAAGGAGCGGGTGGGCGGGCTCAATTCCAGGCCCCTGGGATCTTGACCTGAGCTGAAGGCAGACGTTTAAACAATTGAGCCAAGCAGAGGCCCCAGAACAATTATTTTTTTAAGTAAGTTTTCTTGCTTCCTTGGGTATTATTAGTATTATTTGTACAAGAGATAATATTTTGCACTTTTATTTCAGAGTCATCAATTTTTCTTATACATAGGAATCTGGCTTGACCAACACTTGTGCGTGCATGAACAATTGAGGGATAGTTGTCACATTTAACATTAAAAAATTTCACAGTAGAAATGGATTGGTAGTTATTTATTTGTACTTATTCACTTATACTTATTTATACACTTACCACTGTACAAAGAATTTAAGATAAGCATATGTTTCGAAATGAAAAGAGTAACAAATAAAATAACATTAAAATTAAAAACAAACCAATAGGGTCAAGAAAAAAGGAAAATACAAATCCATCAGCACGAAAGCTGAGCTCGAATTTTAAATTTGGTTTCATGAATGGTTTTTCCATTTGAGACATACATCTTTGTTGCTAATTCACATATCAGATTTAGCTCATTTGAAACATTAAAACAGCAATTCTCTATTTTCCAATTATTAGTATTTATTTCAAGAGAAAAATAAACACAGGCACTGAAAGAAGTAGTTGGTACATTTTTGTCCCCATATCTACAGATAAAAATCAGAAGAATGATGTAGGCTATGATAACTTTCAAATAACTGAACAGTTTTCAAAACCAGTCCACTTTCTCTTTCAAAGCTCTGTAAGGCAGAAGATAAAACCAACCTACATTTTTCTTCTACTCACCTAACATCAATCATGGGTGACGACATCTCTACAAGGTGGCTTTAAATTGAACAGTCCTTTAAACTAATACTGTATTCCTAAAGTATTCTTAAACTAATACTGTATTCTTAAAGTATAAAGAAGATGAAGTTGGCATCTAGGAAAGAAGAAACACTCTATTGATCCCTGAAGAGACATTATGAAAGCCAAAGATCGCATAAGCAGTCTGCTTGACAGTGGCAATAGTGCAAGGGAAAGCTATTACTAAATAGGATTGTGCCCACCGGAATGCAGGAATCCGCACACTGGATCTCATTTTGCTATTTGCAATATTATTTATATTTTCTGCAAATTGGATAATATGTATCTGTAAGACAAGCAACATTGCTTCTTAAAGAAAGAAATCATGCGATTAACAAAGCCAGATCTGCTTTGGTCAAGCTCATGATAATATCTATAAGTCACGGATAAGATCGCCAGAGGGTCTCCAGGACCACTGAGCAAGTCTTCCTGAAAAACACCTCAGTTTTAATGCTGAGAGAGACTCTGTAAGTGCATATTCCTCCTCAGAAGCTCCCAGTGATGGGGTGGCGGGGAGTGGGGACATGCACATCTATAATCTAGTAATGGTTTTTTGACTGGCATGAGTTGTCTCTTTGAAACAGGCAAATTACCTGTTTTTCTAGCTTAAAATTTTGGAAGAACTTTTTTGTAGGTTTAGAGTGTGCATTGAAAAGATGACATATTATTTTCCAGGAACTATAATCATTAGAAACTTTTGAAGGAGGGAAGAGATTCATGTAAATTGGTACTGTACAACTCAGGAATTCTGAAAGCTGCAGTTCTTCTTTAATAGAAAATGTTGAATTTTCCTTACATTGTGAAAGGGAATGACTACATAAATGACTCTTAGTTGGGGCTTCCAATTAAACTTCAAAAACAGCTCTGCATGTCCAGTGACCTCCTGAATAGCCCTTCCTTCACTCCATCTCAGGATGTGCAATAATGTCTTATTGTGATTATTATGTTTCTTCTTTATTTTAACTGGTTTACCTTATTTCTGATCTTATAGAGGTCCTGCATTTCCTATGTGTCTTTAAGCCTGTGGCCAGTAAGCACTTTCTTGATGCCTACTGTGCCAAGGGAAGAGGGAATTCCTCAGAAATGGTCCTTGACTCTTGCTACTCAGAGACCAGCAGCATGGCATCATCTGGGAACTTACCAGAAAATCAGACTAATTTGGGGTCTCCACCCCAAATCTACTGAAAAGGAACCTGCATTTTTAACAAGATCCCCAAAGGAAGTGAATGCAAATTAAAGTTTGAGTAACAGTGCCTTAGGGCACATTTACTCTTCCCTGTTCAGGCATTTTTCTTCTTGGCTATCCTTCCACTTAGAAAGAAATGTAGCTGTGTGAACGGTAGCCCATTTTCAGATCCACATAAAAAAAAGGGAATACTTTTAATTTATATTAACCTATCTTCTATGTATTTGACCTTTTCCATTGTCTGAAGGCAACACTTTCAGGACAGGGGGATTCGTTTTAGGACAGCAGGATTATAAAGAAAAGGAAAGAAAGAGTTATTGTTCAGCCTACAACATCTGAATTTTTCATTCTGCAAAAGATGAAACACTTGAAAGTCAAGCTTCCTTACGAGAAAAAGATTTTCTACCACCCCTATCTTTCCCCTCTTCTGCATATCACAAAGCAGATGGATGTAGATTATTTTTTCCATAGAATAAAAAAGATATCTACTCCACCTATTACATAGGTCATGAATTTTCCCCTTCATTAGTTTTACTTGGAAATAATTGTATATGTATGGAATAGCTGCAAATAAAGTATAGGGTTCTCACATACCCTTCACCCAGCTTAATAGAGTGTTAGTATTTTACAGAACATGATACAATAATTGAAATTAAGAAATTAACATTGGGGCGCCTGGGTGGCTCAGTGGGTTAAAGCCTCTGCCTTCAGCTCAGGTCGGGAGCCTGCTTCCTCCTCCTTCTCTGCCTGCCTCTCTGCCTACTTATGGTGTCTCTGTCAAATAAATAAATAAAATCTTAAAAAAAAAAAGAAATTAACATTGGTACCATACTCACACTTTATTTGGATCTCTCCAGTTTTCCTACCAATATTCTTTCTTTTCCAGTGTCCAATCTATGATACCACATTGAATCTAGTACATTAATTTTCTTGTCCACGCTATGGTTATTTCTTAGTCTTTCCTTGTCTTTCATGATCTTACAGTTTTGAAGGGGAGTAGGTAGAAGTTTAATAAAATGTCTCTCAATTTGATCTCATGTTTTCTCATAATTAGACTAAATTTATAGGTTTGGGGGAAGAACATCAGAGAATAATGTTAGGCCATGAATGTTTATCCTTGATGTATAAGGATACACTGTGGAGGAAATAAAATGCCAGAAGATTGCTCTTCTGGTCCTAAGAGACAGTAGGGAGAGAAGGGAGACAGAAGTAGGGCAAGTAGATAAGATGGTATCAGGATTCTAGCCATCAATATCTCTTCCACATACACATTTTAGGGGCTAATCTTAAAGGGAAAAGTGGTTTTCTAACTAGCTAGGTAAGTAAAGGGTGACCCAGGGCCACTGGTTAGGGGTTCACCTACAGATTTAGGCTCTAGGCAATGGTGTGTTGGTAAATGTTTAACAACTGGCCTTGGGAGAGTAGAGATGAGGAAGAACGGAGCCTTGATTTATAATGTTTGCTCATGTCCATGGTGCAAATACTCCTACATGAACTGATTTGAAGCTATCAACGTGTTATCACTGTACAGAGCTAGAAAAGGTATGTGGTAGTACATTATTACGTAGTATTTCTATCAAACACATACGCTAAACATAGGTTAATAGTCCAATGTAGTAAAATCAACAGGAGGTGATGATTTTGAGGATTAATTGCCTTTGCTTTTAAAATAACTTGTTTAAATGTATGTTCTTATCATTTAATTTTTAATAATGGCCATGTTGAATGATTAGAGTGCAAAATTCCAGAAAAACTAACAATGGCCTAGGTTATGAGCTCCTTCCAGCACTCCACAGCTTCTAGGGGATTCTATTTGGCTTAGCATCACATCCCATGGGGCTCAGAAGCAATTGAACAGAGGCAGCAGCAGGGGGTGGGGGGTGGGTTGGGGGTTGGGGGTCAGGTGGGCAAATGCCTGGGACTTAGCAAGCATCCCTGCAGGGTGCCTGGGTAGCTCAGTTGGTTAGCGTCTGACTCTTGATTTCAGCTCAGATCATGATCTTGAGGTCATGAGACTGAGACTGGAGTGGGGCTCCATGCTCAGTGGGAATTCTGCTTGAGATTCTTTCTCCTCTCTGTTTCCCTCTGTCCCTGCCCCACTCTCTCTCTTTCTCAAATAAATCAAGAAATTTTTAAAAATACGAAAAGAAGGCATTCCTGCCTCCTAATGGCCCTTATGTGGGAAACAGGAGTCTCTGGGACTTCTTATTTCTCCAGTGAGACTACTGGTAGACTAGCGGCCATCTAGGAGCAGGTAAAGAGGCCACAGGGATGGAACCTGGGTACTATGGGAAGTGTTCAGGGCTATGGCAGCACATATCACTCCTAGAGATCAGATAGGACCTAGCTGCATTTCATTGATCCCCATTCAAGAGAAAAAATGAATCCGAGGATCACTGAGTCTCTAGAGGACGGTTCATGCTACAAGGGTGCCACAAGGATAAAATAAGACCCCTGTCACCTTGTATACCCAACTGCTATCTTGGGAAAGAGAAGGAAGAGGGGGGTAAAGAATCTGAGAAAGACTAAGTCATCTAAACAGCATTACTCAAAATGTGGTGCATGGACCAGTGCCAGTCCACAAATTATTACTGGTCTGAAGTTAGATAAACACAAGTGAGAATTGGTATTTAGAAATTTTTATCACAAACTGACATTGCCAGGACATCCTAGCATGTGACCAGAGGACTTGTCCTGTTGAACGAGATACAGACCAGTGCAGATGTGTTGAATTTGATCCAAGAAAGAGCAGAAAGGTCCACGGATCTGAGAAGTATTCATCTAAGACTTTTGAAACCATTCACCTTTGGATGGGAATAACATGCAGAACAGTTTGAATCAGAGGTTCTAAAGTGTGTTCCTTGGACCAATAATATCAGCATGGACTGGGAACTCCTTAGAAATGCAAATTCTAAGTTGCTACCAGATGTACTGAATCAGAAACCCTGGGGGTGGGCCCAGCAATTTGTGTTTTAACATGCCCTCTAGGTGATCCTGCTGCCTGTTGGAGTTTAAGAACCATTGGTTAGAATGTTTAAAGTCAAAGAATTATGTTCGAGCTGGAGAAAAATGAAACACTATTAATTAAGTGCAAATTATTCTTGCTAAAATGCAAAGCTGGAACCCTTGATGATCAGGCCAGGTAGAGAAAAATAAAAAACTAAATTTGCTTTGCATTTCTGACTGATATGCAAGTGTGTGAGGCCAAGATGCTACAGCTGGGTACTTTTAGTGGGTGATCTGTTTTATCTTCCTTTGAAAGCTTACCCACAGTGCTGTGACTCCAGTTTTCAAGCATAATTCATTTCCCAGTCAACATTAGCTTGGTTTTTGGTTTTGTTTTGTTTTTACCAAAACAGGGTCACACAGGTACCGAAGAATATTTCTCTAGCTTTAGTCTCACCACAAAATTGCTTGGATTTCTGGCTTTCCTACATCCCTACAACTACTACGGTTAATAGCTCAGGCTAGTTTCTGTCATCTGTCCTTTTCCTTCTCTGCTCTCAATTCCTGATACCCCTACTATATAACCTTCTCCATGTTTCTGCTTTCCCAGGCAGGGTTGATGCAGTTTGAGCTTAGAATCTGGCCAACCAGGACACCAGCTATATCACAGCCAAGAAATTCTTTCTGCTCCCCACCAGTGCTACATTTTCCCCTCGGGGGGAAGCCACCCAGGGCTCACAGGATATTCTAAAGCAGTCTTTCTCAACCCACAGTGCAAATCACCTGGGGCTCCCCTGTCAGGCAGGCCTGAGCCTGCAGGTTTAGGGTGGGCCTGAGGAGCTGCATTTCTAACAAGATCCCAGGTGACACTGGCCTCGCCAGTCTGTAGGCAATATTTTGACAAACAACGCTTACAGCAGTGATTCTTCTTTCACAAGGTCTTCTCCCGAAGCCTTCAACACAGCTGCGGGTGTGGAGTTGTAGGGTGACCAGGTTTTACGGGGACTGTCCCAAACATCCCAACGACGGGTCATCCCAGCAGCCCTAAACCACTCTGAACAGCCCTCAACCTTCTCCTCCCCACTTCCTCCCCATCTGACACTGTATCCTGGGTTTCTAGAGTCTCTCTTAAGATAACTGCTTTCCCTCGAGGCTCTTCATTTGTCTTCTACACCATGCCTCCCCCTTTGGCAGACCTGTTTCCACCAGCCCTCGATATAGAGCTGCATTTCCAGCCACTGTAGCTAGTGAGGCCAGGTGTAGGAAGAGCTGCCCATTTGTCTTGGTATGGAAGGTTCCATTTCATGTTTCCCCACAGCTCATCAGGACTAAGAGGGCTCTCTAAGATCAGTTGGGACTATATTTAAGAGTTAACTCACTTATTTTCCTAGAAATTTTCTCATCCTGCCTGGTCTCTGCAGACCAAGCAGGTTTCTCCAGTGCCTGGGAACAATGTTGGCTCTGCATTGCTTCTTAGCTGATGATGTGGCTATTATCTGGAATCAGGAAAAATCAAAATCTTTCACTCTGGGGCTTGGCAAATACAATGTGTTTTCCAGTATTTCCAGTGGTGCTTTTTTACATCAAAGCCATAAATTCTCTTAGACAAAGCTTCATGCCTCATCATCCTAGAAATACAGCTCTGATTATATCCATCCACAGCTAAAAACCTTCATTAACACTGGATTTACAGCAGAACTATTTCCAAACTTCCCATGTTACCATAAAGTAACAGTTCTCAAAACTTAACTTTGCACCAGAATGACATAGAGGGATTGCTAAAACAGATTGCTGGCCCCAACCCTGAGTTTCAGATGCAGTAGGCCTGGGTGGGGGGGCCCAGCAACTTGCATTTTAATAATGAGTTCCCAGATGATACTGATGCTGCTGGTCCACAGGACATACTCTAAGAATACTGCATTCCATCCACACACCTAGCTGTGCATTACACTCCTAACACCCAGCTACACCACGTATATTCAAAGATAACCCTTTATTCCTTGTGCATATTGTATGTTTTCCTACTCTGTGCCTTCGTTGTGTTTCCTTCATTTATTTACTCACTGTCTCAGGCCACTTAGGCTACTATAACTAAACACCACACCTGGGCAGCTTAAACAACAGACATTTATTTTTCACAGTTCTGGAGGCTGGGTAGTCCAAGATCAAGGTACCAGTAGCTTCAGCTCTTGGTAAGGGCCCTCTTCTTGGCTTGCAAGTGGCTGGCTGGAGAGAGAAAGTGCTGGTGTCTCCTCTTCTTGTAAGGGCGCTAATTCCATCATGGGGCTTGGCCCTCCTGGCCCCATGGAAACCTAATTACCTCCCAAAGGCCCCCCCACCTCCTAATACTACCACATCAGGAGCTGGGATTTCAGCATATGAATTTGGGGGGGGGGGGCAGCACAGACACTCAGTCCATAACATTCATGGATTCGTTCACTCACTCAATGCTTCATTGTTTTATCAAAACTTCCCCCTTCTTTGTTGATGAATAATTGGCAATAAAAATTATAAGACTTAAGGTTTATAATGTGCTTTTCTTGATATACTTCATCGAACTTTTTTTTAAAGACCAACTCAACTGACTCTGTCAAATGCTCTCATGGAGTTTATGGTACAAGGAAGAGAGAAAAAATTTACCCTTTTCATTCACAGAGTGCTTCAGCGTTTCCAAAGAGATCTCACATGCAAGCTCCCCTTTGATCTTCTCCAGATCCCTGAAAGACCAATGGGGCAGAGATTATTTTACACATTTCACAGATAAAGAAATTGAAGGCCAGGGGATAGTTCAACTGAGGTATTGCCAACCCAGGTGTTTCCAGTCCCAGGTTAATGTTTTTCCACCCAATCGTGCTGCTTCAGTCTCCGTTCACTGTATTCCCCTCTCTCACCGCTGCCCAAATTGTACCTCTCCTTTAAAACCTAATCTGGCACTACCTCCTCCATGAAGCCTTCCATGATAATCATAGTTAAAATAATTTCTCCTTCTAATGAACGAAGACAATACTTTGTCTCTCTACTGGCATTTAAATATATATATCCCAATCTCCATGAGAATAGGATCACTCTCCTTTTTGTCTCCCACAATACTCAGCTCTCAGTTTACAGTAGATGCTCATTAAAGTGAAAAGATCGAATGTTGGAGAGATAAAAATTTCACAGGCCTTCTGAGTCAATGGCTATATCCATTAGGTAGTTAATAAAGAATAATTTATTTGAAGATGAAAGCAGACTGCTACATTATCTATTTTCTATCTTCCATAAATAGGGGTAGGGAGGACTAGCACTCATAAAGTGAGTTTTCCTATTCTAACATTTTGCCTTCATAATGTAACAGATAAATACAATTGCTCCTGTTTTCAAATGGAGATCCTGAAGCTCAGAACTGTTTAGAAATTTCCCCAAATTCACACACTAGTGGCATGTTAAAGAGGGGACCACATTTAACTCCATTTAATCTCATGTGGCAATACAAACACATGAAATCACCTCCAGTTATACCATGACAATAATAAATTGCCCAGCATTTATCTACATAAGAAATTAATTCACTGTATAGTAATAATCTTGAGGTCATCCTTTAGTAACATGATCTCTCACCTTATTATTGACTTGTCATTGATCCACCATTTGCTGGTTCAATCTTTTGATCCATTTCTGCAAAAGGGGAAAGGAATTTCACTTTACCATGTGACCAGTCATCACTAATTGTGAAATGCTGCCTGTGACTAGACAGTGAATCTGTCTTAACACGTGGTATTATGTTATAACAGATCATGCCTATTAGGAAAGAGAGTGGGAAAGGTTTGTGGTAAATCCTGGAACAAAGCAGGGGTGGGGAAGATAAATCCAGAGATAGACCCAGTTCCATGAATAACCCCAAAAGGAACAGTAACTTTAGCAGCAATGCAATACTCAGACATTAAAGCAATTTGTTAGACATTTACCATATCATAGAGCTGAGAATTCTTAGAGCTTAACCAAAGGACATTGCCAATCAACATCACAGGGCCTTGACAGAGAGGCAGGGAAGAGAGAGACAGCATTCAAGAAATAGCTAACTCACCCACAGGGGTTCAGCACTGGGTTCTGCCGCCAAAGTCTTAAAAGAGCAGAGACCTGCAACATCCTGAAAACCAGAAAGATACATCAAAGGTGATCGTTCCCACAAATATGAAATACTAATTTGCATCCTCTTATAATAAAAGGTACTGCAATATTCCACTTGACAAACACCTGTTAATTTTTAATTGGCAAGGGTTATTGCAAAGTCTTTTTTTTTTTCTTTAAAGATTTTATTTATTTGACAGAGAGAAACACAGCGAGAGAGGGAACACAAGCAGGTGGAGTGAGAGAGGGAGAAGCAGGCTTCCCGCCGAGCAGGGAGTCCAATGTGGGGCTCGATCCCGGGCCTCCAGGATCATGACCTGAGCCGAAGGCAGTCGCCTAACCAACTGAGCTACCCAGGCACCCCTGCAAAGTCTTATCATTTCATTAGCCATGAAGACAGCTAACAGTAAATCTTGGCATCTAACAGATTTTTTTTTTTTTTTTTACAATTTCGATGAAACTCTCTTAAGGGATAAAGAAATTCTATAAAAATCTTCTGAACTTTTTGGATCTGCCAGGTGGAAAAAAGTTCCAAAGCACATTTTCAGGCCCTCAGGAGTGTTCAATTCAGAAAAATTAAGTTACAACAAACATCTTATTTCATAAGCAGTTTTCTATTGTTATTCAAACTGTCAGATCAAGGGGCTGGTAAAAAGTCATTCATCCAGAGAAGGGTAAAAATTGGGGAAATAGATAACTATTTTCTCTAAGGCACTGATGATGACACTAGTATAATATTGGCTTCAATGGGCAGTTTCAATCACGCTTGTTCTTAAGATAAAATAAAAAAAATTCAGACATTTGATTATCACTGCTTCTTGGGAAAAGTTCAGAAGCACCCCCTCAGCCAACAGTTCTTGGTTCCAAGACATCTCCGCACTGGGAAATTCATAGAAAGGATGAAGATCTATATATGGAAACCAAAGCTGTTGCCAATCTGTGTGCCTATCAAAGGGAATTGTCTTTTTGGCTGGTCACTCAGTGTCTACAATGAGGTTTTTTTGTAAAGTAACAACAATACTACTAGATCATACTTACATATTTAACTTCCAGACACCGTTCTAAATATATTTTTTTTTCGTTCTAAACACATTTCAAGCGTATTTAATCCTCACAATCACCCTTTAAGTACTATAATTATCCTAATTTTATAGGGTAACCTGAGAAACTGAGAAACACAAGTTCAACAACCTGCCCAAGGTCACACAGCAAGTGGTGACATAGGCAGTCTGGTTCCAGAGCCCAGGTTCTTACCCAATATACTCCACTGCTTTTTTATGTATGGAAAGTGGTATTTTTTTATATGAAGCATAATGACATATGTGTGTGTGTATGAAACAAATATTATTAAAATTTTGAGAAAATGGAAAATGGAAGAAGAGAAAAGGAAGAAGTGCTGCTAACTTCATATAATTGTCATTAGCCTTGGAGATATTTGATTTCAATCATATTTATATTTTTTATATTTTTTGTTGTAGTTCTAGGATTTTGATTTTTTTACTCTTCATATTATATCAGAAGCATTTCCTATGTTCTTAAAAGTGTTCATGACACTCATTTTTAATACCTGCATACAAGTCTCCCGTTCTTAGCTATTTAGGTTGTTTCCAATAGCCTAGGGCAGGTTCAAGTGCAGAGTGGAACCAGAGAACCTGGTTTGTTTCTCTACTCACCAGCTACATACTCTTCAGCAAGCTATTTGACCTCTCAATGTTTCAGTTTTCTCATGGGTAAAATGAGGATATTAGTATTTTTTTTTTAAGATTTTATTTATTTGACACAGAGAGATCACAGGTAGGTAGAGAGGCAGGCAGAGAGAGAGAGGAGGAAGCAGGATCCCCACCGAGCAGAGAGCCCGATGCGGGCCTCGATCCCAGGATCCTGGGATTATGACCGGAGCTGAAGGCAGGGGCTCTAACCCACTGAGCCATCCAGGTGCCCGAGGATATTGGTACTAACTACTTCCACCTACTTGGGTTTTGGGGAGGATTGACTGCATTAATTGAATTAAAGCACTTACAACATTGTCTGTATAGTTATCAGGATCATGAATAAGTCTGTAGTAAACATCTTTATACATAAAACAATTCATATTAAAAAAAATTATTTCCTTAATAGATATTCCCAGACCTAAGACTACTGGGTCAAAAGATATGAAACTTGTTTGTTCTAATATCTGATTTACATTGCCAAAGCATTTCCAGAAAGTATTATATAGATTTATATGCCACCAGTTATGTAAAAAAGAAACCACTTACAGTGTACTTTGCTGACTTTGGCTATTAACATTAAATCTTCTACTGCTTTGCCTTCCAGTTCATCAATCTGTTCTTCAGGTGTTTCTAGTTTGCCCTTAAACCCATCCACTGAGTTTTTAAATTTCTGTCAGTTTATTTCTCAGTTCCAGAATTTGGATTTTTATCATAGTTACCAATAGTAGGCCAAAATTCCCTATCTTCTCATCTAATTTTGTTGATTTACTAATCACAGATATTTTAAAGTCTATTATCTGGTCTACAGGCATGGCTGGTAATTTTATTGCCAGACATTGTATATGAAAAACTGTAGAGAAAATTTGAGCCTCTGGGTGTTCACATCTTTGTCAAGTGGGGTTTTACCTTAAGAGATCTCTTTTGGATTCCCTGCTCCCTGGGTTCTCTGCTTCTCAAATCCTCTCTGCCCTGAATCTCTGTGATGCTTTTATACAAATATTCACTAGATTTTATCCAGGTTTTCCACTTTCCCTCAGAGGATAACTTGATCTAAATGAAAATAATCCATAACAGCTGCGAATGTAAATCTTTGACATTAATTTTAAAATAATTGATTAAAGTTAAATACAGCTTATGTTTTAGTGTATATTCAATTGATTATTAGTAAGGCTGAATGTTCTTATTTGTTTGCAGGTGTGATGTATTTCATCTTTTGTGAAATGTGATTTTAGTCTTATCTCATATATTGGCTAAATATGATTCTGTTCTTATCTCATGTATTAGTTCTCAGTTGTAGAGTTGTATGAACTTCTGTTAATAACATGATTATTGACCCTTTTGTTATATTCAAATAATTGTACCTTGCCTACTGTTTGTTTATTGCTGTCTTAATATAACCAAATCTATTTTATCTTTACTTTGTAATTTGTTACCGTATTCTAAGCCTATAAAAACAAATCCCCTCAGACTTCCTACAGTTTGAGTTTTGCTATTTTATTATATGTGTATCATGAATACATAAATTGATTTTTTTCAGTTAATCAGTCCATATAGTGTAAACTATTTTCCCTTCCCACTGATTTGTGTTGACATTATCAAATATTCCATTATTATTTAAAATATGATTTATTTTGACCACATATTTTGCCTCATTAATTTATTTTGGTGCCAGTATCACATGATTTTAATTATAACTTTATAATATATTTTAATATTTGAGAAGACTAGTCTGTCCTCCTTACTTTACTTTGATTTCTACGATTCTTGCCTACTTTCTTTTCCAGATTTATGAAAAACCAAGTTCCTCTCACATTTGATTTGTGAAAAACAAAAAAGACATTATTACTAGATTTCCCATGAAATCTATATTTTGGAAAGAATTAACAATTTTTTTAGGGTGCCTGGGTGGCTCAGTGGGTTAAAGCCTTTGCCTTCAGCTCAGGTCATGATCTCGGGTCCTAGGATCAAGACCCGCATCGGGCTCTCTGCTCAGCAGAGAGCCTGCTTCCTCTTCTCTCTCTGCCTGCCTCTCTGCCTACTTGTGATTTCTCTCTGTCAAAAAAATAAATAAAATCTTTAAAAAAAGAATATTAACAATTTTTTTTTAGATTTATTTATTTTAGAGAGAGAGAGAGAGAGAAAGAGGGGGAGAGGGAAGAAGGAGAGAGAATCTCAAGCAGACTCCCCTCTGAGCGCAGAGTCTCATACAGGGCTTGATCTCATGACCCCAAGATCATGATCTGATCATGACCTGAACTGAAACCAAGAGTGGGACTAGTTAACTTTTAAGCACCAGCCAGGTGCCCCAAGAATTTAGTTTTAAAATATAATTTTTTAAACCAGAAACCACTCTTTTGATTAATTTAGTATTTTTATAGCTCTAAAAAAGTTTCATTTAGATAGGTAACATATTTCTGTTTAAACTCAGTTTTATGTATTTTGTTGCTCTTGTAAAATAAATCTTTTAGAGGTTTATGCTTAAGCTAATGGTTGCTAATATTTAGAAATACTACTGATCTATGTTAATAGTCATATGTCTGTCAATATTTTACTACTTTATTAGTCTATTCACACCTTTGTTTGCTTCTTTAGGTTTTCAAGCGATAAAAATATTTTTCCAGTCATAATGATAATGTATATAAGTCTTCTTTCTTTATTACCTTTTAAAAAAGATTTTATTTATTTATTTGAAAGAGGGAAAGAGAGAGAGAGCACGAGCGGGGCAGGGAGGGCAGAAGGAGAGGAAGAAGCAGACTCCTCAGGGAGCAGGGAGCTGAACTCAGGGTTCAATCCCAGGACATCAGGTCGATGACCTGAGCCGAAGGCAGACACTTAGCCAACTGAGACACCCAGCTGCCCTGAGGTCTTCTTCCTTTAGTATGTTTTATTGTATTGATAAGGGCTTATAAATAATGTTTAATAACATTATCATGGCAGAACCATTATACCAACTTCTACACCACCCCTGTTTTTAAACCTGTGTATTTCTAGAATTTTTACATTAATCTTAATACTGACTATTAATTAAAATATTTATTATACTAAAAATAGTTTATTTTCTTATCATTTTATCAGAAATAAGTATTAAATTTTATTCAACACTTTACCAAACAATCTATGAAAATAATCATTCACTTCTTATTTAATATAATAATATGAAATACTTCATTAGTTTAGTTTCTAATTTTATAAACTTTTGCATTGCTTGGGTATACATTATTTTTATTATTTTGCTGTGATGAGCTCTACTGCATTTTTAAAAAGCAAACTAAATTATTTTAAGCTTAAGCTTATTTAATGCATTATTTTTCAGTGCCATTATTCCTTTACTAATATGATAGTAACAATAATCTATAAAATAGTCCTTTTTGTCTTACTGTTTTATGAAAAAATTCTGCCTGTGACCATGTTAGGCTACAAAATCTTTGTCCTTTTAAAAAGTATTTCTATGACATTTTTCTTTAAGTATGATTCTTTTAAGCACCACCAAATCATATGACTTTCATTTTAATTTAATGTGAAGATTGTTCCATTTGAATAGAGAAAATTTAAGACATACTTGTCATAATTTTTTAGCTTGATTGTACTTATCTCTTTTCAATAATTCCTTATTGTTTCCTTTCTATTTTGTCTTTTGAAGTGTTTTATCTCTGATAATTATATATAAAACAGATATTCTTCTTCCCATTCAACTACTATCTATATTAAATTGTTCACAACTATCCTTAAATGCATTCTTAGCTAATGCTTTAAAAATAAAGCAACACGGGCACCTGGGTGGCTCAGATAGTTAAACGTCTGACTCTTGATTTCAGCTCAGGTCAAGATCTCATGGGTCATGAGATTGAGCCCTGCATTAGGCTCACCAGTGGAGAGTATGCCTGCGATTCTCCTCCTGTCTGCCCCTGTACTCCTCCATGCACTCTCTCTCAAATAAACAAATAAATAAAAATAAAGCAACAACTTCTAATGGTTTTGTTTTCCCATCTCCTCTCCACATTGTGGTTCTTAGTTACAGACTCTTAAAATTAAAAAACAAAAAAACAAAAAAAAACAGCTTCTTTTAGGATTATTTTATTGGAAACATTGCTTCCTTAGTAAAGAAAAACATCTAGTCATTAACATCAATTCTTAATTCACTTCAATTTTCTGTATATTTTATTCATTTATTACTTCGTCTTAACCCTCAGTGCTTAGTTAGCACTAAGCTTTTCTCCTGGAATTTTCTATCTTGATTTTTTATACATCTGACCACTTAATGATCTAGACAATATCTCTTTGCAATTTTTGCAGAAAGTACTCTTAGTTGTTATACCTTCTCATACCTTTCTGGTTTAAAAATGCTCTTCTGGGGGCGCCTGGGTGGCTCAGTTGGTTAAGCGACTGCCTTCGGCTCAGGTCATAATCCTGGAGACCTGGGATGGAGTCCCACATAGGGCTCCCTGCTCGGCGGGAAGCCTGCTTCTCTCTCTCTCACTCCTCCTGCTTGTGTTCCCTCTCTCGCTGTGTTTCTCTCTGTCAAATAAATAAAATCTTTAAAAATATATAAATAAATAAAATAAAAATGCTCTTCTGTTGCTTTTATGTATAAGCCAATAATAAAGTAGGCATAAAACTTAAAGAAACAAACTTGTTTTGCTTAAAATTACGTAAAAAATTACACTTTGGGGGCGCCTGGGTGGCTCAGTGGGGTAAAGCCTCTGCCTTCAGCTGAGGTCATGATCTCAGGGTCCTGGGATCGAGGCCCGTATTGGGCTCTCTGCTCAGCAGGGAGCCTGCTTCCTCCTCTCTCTCTCTCTATCTCTGTCAAATAAATAAAATCTTTAAAAAAAATTACACTTTGGTCTGAAAAATGTTCTTGTTCTGTAAAAGAAATATAAAGACAATCTACAAAAATATATGTTTTCTTTTCTTTTCTTTTTTTTTTTTTTAAAGATTTTATTTATGTATTTGACAGAGAGAGAGATGACAAGTAGGCATAGAGTCAGGCAGAGAGAGGAGGAAGCAGGCTCCCTGCTCAGCAGAGAGCCAGATGCAGGACTGGATCCCAGGACCCTGAGATCAAGACCTGAGCTGAAGGCAGAGGCTTTAACCCAGTAAGCCACCCAGGCACCCTATATATCTGTTCTCTGAAACACTTGAAGGAATTTTGTTTGTTCTAGAAATTTAAAAATTTACCAGCCTATGACTAGGCATTTATTTCTACCCCTTAATTTTGCTGAAAATTACGATATTAGTGCAGTTATTATATACAGAAAGTTTTCTTCTGTCATAAACTTTGATTTTTACTTCTAATCCACTTGCTCTATTTTTGCGGGAAGACCCATTATTTTATTCAGAAATGTAAGAAATGTTTATCTAATGCTAATAGCATATACTATGTGTTAAGCCCTTTGTTGGAGGTAGAGTTACAATAATAAAATGTTTATTGCTCTCAAGGAGCTTATTTTCTAAGTGAGACCTCCATTTGTCTATCCAATTTCCTCCTACCCTTTTAACTTTTATTCATTTTCTTTGGATGTTTAGACCAGTTACGAAGTTTTTCTTTGGTATCCCTAATTTCTATTTCTGCAAAACAGAAATTTCACCTACTCAGTTTTTCATTGAGTTACAATCTAGTCTTATTTTTACCTGTTCTTGTTTAATTAAAAACAATATAGTCCCTCCTGCTCTATTGTTATAATTGCATTCCTAAAAAGCCTCATATTATCAGAAGGTTATTATAAAAACAATTATTTCAAGAAGAAAAGGGGATGGGCTAAGTAGTTTAAATGCACAATAATAAGATAATTTTACTACCATAATTTCAATAATAAATGTGCTTTCATATTTCTAAGTGTTTTTAACTCAAATTGTAACTAATAAGTTGGTCTATCAAAACAAGTAAATATGATTCTCAACATACCAATAAGGTAATGTAAGACTTACTACATAAAGTAAAATCAGATCTTAGACAATGGGTTAATATGACAATAAAATAAAATTATATTACAGTTTGCAATTCTCCAAGTAAAGAAAAAACTGTAACACCAACTGATCAACCAGCCATTCAAACAAATCTATTACAAATATTTTTATGGAGTAACTGCATGTCTACACATATAACTATAGTTCTAAATATGCCATCATGTGAAAACTAATAATAGCAAGTACGATGCAAATGATGTATCTTAATGTACCCATGTTATCTCCAGTTCCCTCTATAAAACCACAGGAAGTGGGAGAAATGATTGAACTTGCATATGGAAACAACCAGTTTCTGATATACTTCGGAGACCCAACAAAGTGAGAGCCCAAGAGAAGAAGACCCGGGGTCTTTGATGTGCTTCCACAAAAATTCTGCTTTTCCTGTAAGTTTGCAGAGTCAGCTTCCAGCATTTTATCAATAGATTTCAAGTCATTGGTGCACAAGGCCCAAGAAGCCATCAAAGGGAAGTCTTATGTTTGACCATTAAAATGTCACAATGCTGTTCTGGCCAGGAACAACTCTCACTCTGCTAGCATTGGAAACTCCCAAAGTGTGTGAGGACCAGCAATACAGACAGCCAAAGGAGCATGTTAGAGAGCAAACTGGAATTGATGAAGTAACCTCTTCATTCCTTCCACTCTCTAGAATATGCTTATTTCTTACATTTTTATTGTTGATTCATAAAATTCTTTTTCAGGTGGTTCTAAATCCTTTAAAAAAGTAATTCACCAGAAGAATGTTCATCTAGTGCAACTCATTTGCGTCTTCCCAGAAGTTCCCCAAATTGGAATCTTAAAATATGCATATTGGGATGGAAAAAACAGCTTAAAAACAGTTTCGTTAAATGTCTGTTTTTTTAATTCAATGAATGATTTTAAAAATCAGCTTCATTGTTTTTTAATTTACCATCTGTTAACTCAATAAATACGAGTTCTTAAAGTTAACCTAATTGTCTTGGAATTTGCTGTTTTTGAAGCTGATTAAAGTTATTTAAATTAATTTTATTGTGTATCCAGACTAGAACAAAACATGTCTGCATTTGAGTAAATCTTGGTTAATAATTTACAAACAAATGTGCCCATTTTTAAAATGGACTAATTTTGTTTACGGCCTTTAATATATATCAGTCAACCTGTAGAGATGCAGAGATACTGATATTAGATACTTAAAGGAATAGTATATCAATACACCAAAACTAGTAACATTAAAAACTGACCAAGTACAAACTTCCAACAACTCTGTCTTTTGTCTAATAAAGAGGAAATGCAGAGAGAATATCAACTGAAATCCTATTTCTTTTCACCCTATATTCCCATGGATGAAAGGAGTTGCTATGTTTTTAAAAATATCATCCTGTCTCTGGTCATCGTTTCTTAGAGTAAAGTTTCTTAGGATCAAAGTGAGCCAATCAGACTCATTCCTAAGAATTGTTAAGACAGAAAGACTGGCCTTTCTGTGGGGGGGCTTGACTGAAACACCCATGGTTCAAGAACAAGTAGCAATCATGATCTGCTATGTAACTGAGAAGCGGTAACTGTATTGCCATGAGAAAGACAGAAAAGAAATACAGAGAAAGAGGACTGGCTGGGTTTACTGTAGCACTTCAATACATCTGTTCCTGAAACCCCACTGCACCCTTGACTTTGGATTCCACAAGAAGCTCCAATTATGTGTTTCCCTTTTTGTTTAAGGATCATTTATGGAAGTCAAAAGAACTCGAACTAATGCACAGAGGAGATAATCCTCCTGGTAGTAGGGATTGTTTAATCATAGGTTTTTTTAGGCTTTCCTCCCCACCCCCCCCACCCCACGCTCTCTTTCAGATGAGAATTTCCTAATTTTAACATGTAATTTAGCTAGTCTTTCTTTTATGGTTATTGCTTTTATGGTTTATCTTAGAACTTTTGTCTCCAAGTGATGTCTTCCTCTAAAGTTTTATGGTTTTAATTCTACCTTTAGATCAATAATCCCTGGCAATGAATTTTTGTGTATGGTGTGAGGTAGGGAGCATGGGTTTTTGTTTTCTGTATGGATATCTAGTTATCCTAGCACTATTTGTTGAAAGCACTTTCTTTTGTGTATTGGGTTGCTTTGGAGGAGGTTAAAGTTGGGGGTGTGGGGTCATCTGAAGCCATCTGAAACTAAACTAATAGTTTAGACTGAATAGTAAAGTGTTGAGGTAGTTATTTTATCACTTTATTAATGAGTTTAAGAAAGTAATAGTAACGTCTTCACTTAAAAGAATGAGTTAATCATTCATCAGAATTCACTTCTTCCATATACCTAAAATATATCTCATGACTAATAGTCAAATCCATTTTCTGTTCCATGCTGTTGCCAGCTTACCTCCTTCCATTGTCTATAAAATGTGATCTATTCATCTTCCAGATATTAAAAGGACAAGGCACACTGAGATCCAGCCTAGGCCTTTATCTATTAGATGGAACAAACTACCCATGTCTAAGAATATGAAAGGAAACAAAACTGATAAGTCAAGGCAGGATTCAATGGCTGGTCCTGTTTGTCCCTCTTCTGTGTATCATACCTGGAACTCTTACTGCCCTTTCAGTCGTATAAATCAGCTTCCAAGTTGTCTCAGGAAGATTCAAAAGAAATGACGTTATCATATATTTCAGATGACCTTGAAATGTGATCTCGAAATCCACTGATTGACAATGTGCAACTCACAGGTGACCTTCATACAAACATTTCCATGGTGCACAAAGAAAATGTTTAATATTTGCCAAAAACTGGGGTAAATGTATGAGGCACTGGCTCAGAAACTCTGAGCAACCCAAGCCCTTCCCAGGCACTGGTCGGTCATCTTTAAGACTGAAAGCTTCAATATCTTGGCACACTTTTATCCTTTTGTACCATAGCACTTGGCTCATTCCCACCTCAGTATTTCTAAAAAATGTGCAGTAGTGGATGAAAACTTTATAGGTTTGGTTAATAAGCCATTTTTCTGGAAAAATTATCCCCAATTTGTCTTGGAGAACAATATCTCCCCCATTCCCAGCCTACACAATTTGGGTAGGGTGGCGACAGTCCAAAATCCAAGGTGGGCACTTGACCCAAGGCTGGTGAATTAAAGAACCATAGCTCTTGACCAGGGTTGGAAGTGCAGGTATGAGCGCATGATACAAATTGATACTGTCACAAACAGGTGCAGTTCTTTGGCTGGAAACTTCAAGAGGAGTGCTCTTTTGTTGGAGTTTCTGTATCAGAAGAACAGAATCTTGGAGGGACTAGCCTATTACAGTAAAGGGAAAACTAGACTAAGAAAGAAGTTAAAGCAGAAGTTGACAGAGAAGAAAGCAGAAATGAGAGATGGTTGGTGACATTATTTGAGCAGATAGATCTAGTTATGCCTAAAGCACTCCTTACACTGTATTTCCAACTTATGTGTATGTAGTGTTGAGGGGGTTCGAGGATAATAAGTGAAACAAAACTTTCATTTATGATTTGAAGTTCTGCCCCTTTCAGACCAAGTTTCCCAAATTCATATGGATCACCGGATCCCCGCTTTATTTCCACCAAATCTGAATTTATGGACCTGGAGCCAAGGAATCTGCATTGTAAATAAGCATTCTATTTCATTCCGACGCACAGTAAAGCCTGTGATCTAACAGTGTGTGAGAATTAGGGGTGAAAAGAACAAAAATTCCCCACCCTGATATTTGTTGACATCAACAAAATAGTTGTTTAGTTATAGAATCAGAACTAGAGTTCAGTTCTCCCCTTTTCTTCTGGGTAACTTGATTTCCCCAAGGTTATGCCCTATTATTTTTTTCCATACTTCAACACATTTTTCATCTAAAATGTAAACATTTACTAAAGGCAAAGATTCTACGTTTGGGCAGCATCCATAACATATAAAAAAAAGGAGGTGCTTTAACAATTTTAAGATAAATGTTACTAGTGAATATGCTCTGGACTTGGCAAACATTTCCACAAAAGTTATAGAAGAGAGAAAGCATCCCACTATGTGTGTAGCTGTTTTAATAGAAAAATAATTTCTTCTAAAATCTTTCAGTAAAAAAGAAATATTCCGGAAATAGAGGCCATAATTATTCTCTGGCTTTGCGGCCCCTAGGCACACCAGCAAGTCACCCTCCAGGTACTTGCTTCTTTCTACTCCACTGACATTCCAAGTCAATTCATTTTCTCTTGTTTACACCCTAGGATTTCTTATTAGAATAACAATGACAACATTAACAAAAGGAAACACAAGTCTTTATTGACGACTAACAGTGTTGAAGAAGCACAGGCATTTGCTAATTCCAGGAGTTGAGTACAGTGGTAATCCCCACCAAATGGATGAGGAAATTGAAGCAGAAAACTAAAACACTTGCCCAAGGTCATGCTAATGACTAGTTGAACCTGGATTAATCCAGGCAGTTTGATACTTAAGGTTGCTTTGCCTACAGGCACAAAAATTTTGTGTTTTTTTTTTCCCTCCGAAGTTCACTTAAGATATCTTCATCTGCTCATGCTGCTTCTTTGCATTCAAAACTCATGGAACACATAAAATGGGTGGGTTTTATAGCCCATAAATTATACCTCAAGAAAGTTGAATTAAAAAGTTACAAACTGTAATGCCAAATTGCTAAGAATTTAAAGATCTGATTGTCCAATGAGTTGAGTGGCTTTAAGAATATGGATATGACCCTGTATATAGAGTTCGGCCTTCACTAAAAATATGCATAAGCTATACAAAAGGGTGTCCTTTAGTTTTACAAAGCCTGGGAGTACAGACTTTTAGGGCTTGCTACAAGAGTCTGTTAGGGCCTGCTTAGTCATGTGTTTAGCTGGCATTTCTTTGCAAGGTGGGATCATTAAGCTTAGTCCTCGATAATATTCTGATGCTGTGATGATCTTTATGTCCTACTCTAAATGATTTATGCATTTTTTAAGACCAATAACATTTATCACAGTGAGATAAAAAATTACATATGATCAATATAAGATCATTGTGCACTTGAAAAATTAACAGTCTAACAAAGGAAGCATATGGCATAAGGAGTACTCAAAAAATGTGCCCTCCTTCTAAAACTTTACCTTTTTTCTCTTTCATTTATTAGCTCTTCAATTATTTATCAGATACCCCCTATATACATGGGAAGTGGTATACTATAAAAAGGGCAGTGTTATAAAGGGCTTTGCATCATCGTTCAAATGATATTACAGAGTATCAATTACGGCCTCCCAGGCTCCAGACTTGTCCTGCCCACTTTGCCACCAGAGAGATCTATTTTTTTTATGATTTTTATTTTTAAGTAATCTCTACACCCAACATGAACCTCAAACCCACCACCCTAAGATCAAGAATCACGTGCTTTACCAACTGAGCCAGCCAGGTGCCCTCAGAGTGATCTTCCTAAAGAGTTCTGTTGGTGTTACTCCCATCCTTACAACCTTTAATGACTCCCTACCTCATACAATAGGAGACATTTGACTGGTGGTCTTTACATTGGTTTTGATCTGTAGACATGTTTCTCCCCACATGTGTACTTTAAGATGTGAGTAAGTTCTCAAAATTTAATATTTCAATTTTTCATATAAAACCAAATTAGCAACTTCTCTTTAACAATTGGAAGACCAGGAGCAGCTGGGTGGCTCAGTTGGTTAAGCTCCGACTCTTGATTTCGGCTCAGATCATGCTCTCAGGGTCCTGGAAAGAAGACCTGCAGGGGTCTGCTTGAGGATTCTCTTTCCCTCTCCCTCTGCCCCTACACTCAAAGTAAATAAATCTTAAAAAAAGGAAAAAAAAAAAAACCCAAACAAAACAAAAGCCAAAAGTAACCTCAACTGGAAGACCTGACACTGGGCATCATTGGACAGAGGATATATTCTCCAGAGTGTCACAGTCTCCACCATTGCTTAGGGTCTCAACTTGGTCTGCTTTGCTCACTTGTTTCCATACTTGGCCCAGAGTAGACAGAATTTGCAGTCCAACGGTTAGGATAGAGCTTGTCTGCAAGGTTCTTCTTAGTTTGTAGTTGCTTGATTTCATCCTTCCCAAAGATCTCATGTTCCAGCCACACTGAATTCCTGGTAGTTCCCTAAAAAACAAGCTTGGTCATCCTCATTGCCTTTACTCATATTGGTCTCTGACTGAGATATCCTCCATCTTCCTTTTTTTGCCTAGAAGAGTCTTGCTTATCCTCAGCACTTAATTCAATTCTTCTATGGAACTTTCCTAAATCCTGCAGTTATTTGCTTCTTCCCACATGTTCCCATAGCACTTTGTGCCTTTATTAGCATTGCAATGGCTCTTCTTTCTGTGTGCCCAGATGGAAAATGTGTTCACTGAAAAGAAGAACTCTTAACCACCTTTATATACGTAGTCCTTAATAGAGTATTTGGCATCAATAAGTAAGTATTTATTGAATGAACAGAAAGATGGAGAAGTGAATGAATGAATACTTCCAAGAGTTTTTTCTTTGTGTTGTAAAATTCTGATGTTTAAAATAAGGGAAGTAGCTACTCAAGACAAAATTTCAAAATCTGATAATGATCATGACATCTTTAGATAACACTCCACCCCCCCACCCCCATAATACTTCTCAAAAGTTCTTGTTCATGGTACCCTTTCTCAGAAAACAAGTCTTGAAAAAATAAAGTACATGTAATTTAGGAAATACAATAGAGTAGCTTAAAATTGACAGGGCAGCACAATTCTGGGGGGAGGGGTAGGACTGTAGTGCTGCATTCAAAGAGAGAAGAGATGGTGAAAAAAGTCACAGCCTGCATGTCTCCCTGTAATTCGCTGGGTCTCCATGCTGAAGAATGAAACATTCAGGCCACAAAGGAGCAGGGTGAGATCACTGAGCTGGAGGATATCAGAGCACAAGGGTCTCTAAGAGTATGTTAGTCCTTAAAAGCTGAGCACCATAGCTTTCTACTTTGGGGCACAAGGTAGGCTGCACTATCTGGCCTCATTGTGATGATTCTATGGAACCATGCAACTGACTAGTCCTGGCCAATTAGTTGCAAGCCCAAATGATGTATGTCACTTCTGGCCATAGAATTTAAATACCAGCCTGACACCCTCTGAATGATCTTTATTTTGCCCACAGCGACATGAAACATTCAAGATGGCAACTGTTCTATTAGCCTGGGACCCTGAATGAGGAGACACGGAACAGATCAGATGACTTGCAACGGACAAAGCACGACCAAGAAAATAACTTTTGTCACTGTAGATCACCAAACATTGGGACTGTCTGCTATTCTGGCATAAGATAGCTTCTCCTGGCTAATATAATATGTGCGCGGCTTGGCAGAGCTAAGACTAATGGTTGGAAGTTTTCAGGTTTATAGGGTTTAGGAGTTTTAGGGTTGAAAGCTTTAGGGAAGTGTGCATCAATTTTGTTCAATTTTAGAAAACGTAAAAAGGATACAAAGATGGAGTGAACTACTTAGGATATTCCTCATTTATACACACAATATACATTGGACTTTACCCTTTCTGTAGATAAAATCTCTGCCTTGAGTTCCCCTTCATTTAAGGTGTTTGCCTTGATAACCCTTAAAGGTTTGACTTCACAAATTCCCTTCAAAACTACATTCCAACCAGGAACTTCAGGATGTGTATCTCCTCTAATCTAAAAAAGAAAAAAATCTATTTTCTCAAATATTCTTTTGATTTCATTCACTTACGGATCAACTGAGTTGTCTTTTCACTTTCAATGCCATCTTGCCACCAAATAAATTCCTTGAAGGCCAATACTGTTTTATCCCTCCTTTGTATCTTTCTGACACTATTTAGTAGGCAATATTTGTTGTCTATTCTCCTAGGAAAATAATCAGCTTTTGACACTAGTTGTTATTATTGACCATTTGATATTCTTCGTATTTACTCGTCTTTCAACCATTTAAATTAGATTTGAACTTGTTAAAAAAAAAAATCTAGGAGCAGAAATATATTACCCTAATAACTTTCAGGCAAAATACCTTTTTCTTCTGGAAAAAAAAAAAAGGCTTATCCTAGTACTATTGAATTTGTGGCCAATTACAATATTTCATTAACATCTTAATTCCGTAAGTATTTAATGTATTCCTACTACGTGCCAGGGGGCAAGGTTCGCAAAAGAGTTTATCAAGTTATGTTACTTAATGCACTATACGCATCATTACATAATTCTGTATTATAATAGAGCCTGCGAGGTCTCTGTTCAAGACTATTTAAGGGGAAAAAAGCAAATTCAAAAGGCTGGGGCAAAATGTTCCTTTGGTTTAATGCAGGGGAGCATATCACACTTTAGATTTGGGGGACTTAGTTGATAACTCTGGGAAATAAGTAAGAGTGTGTAAAAAAAAAAAAAAAATCCTTTTTTTTTTTTTTTTTTTTGCATTTCAATTTCTGTTAAGCTTCACTTCAGCCTTTCAGAATTGGAGAATCAGCTGCCTGCTATAAGAAATTGCTAATAAGCAGTAATTAAAGACTGAGAATTTATTCTTTCCATTCCAAACCTGATGTCATTTCCAGATGGAGATACTGGTTCTAGTTAGGCAATTCAGCCTTTTGGTAAATTAAGGCAGGAGATTTGGTGTCTCTTGGGTCCTATGGACACAGAAAGTGGTCCAAGAGGGAAAACTTGTTTTGTTTTGCCCATGGCATTTATACCTTTTTACAGAATGAGGAGTTGAGGTGGGCACTTGCATCTTAGAAACCAAGGGCTAGATCTCTAAAATAACACTGAGTTATAAACTTTTTATATTCTTATGTCTTTGGAATTGTTGTCTTTACATAAAATGACAATCAACTGAAAAAGATGGACATTCCCATGAATCCAGTACCACTGACAGGAAAGAACTGCTATATCAGAAAGCAGCATGAATACATGTGCTCTCCTCCTCTATTTAGAAAAACCACACAAAAATACAGCACAGTTGATGTGCTGTTACCAGGACCTGAAAGTAGAATCAACCACTGTGTAAAAGATAAAATAAGACTGCACGAATATGAGGATTTTCCCAGCGTGCTTTATTCATAGACATCCGACAGAAGAGGACCTAACAGAGCTTTTAGGAAAAACTGAATTCTCAGCCCACAGTCACTTTCCAGGAACTTCACTGCAAACAGTGCTCTGAGCTGGCGGGATGGAGATCTTAGCAATCTCCCTCCTGCTTCCATAGTTTCCGTCTCTCTAAATACAATTATGTGTGGGGACTTAATGAGAGAGCAAGCCTTGTGTGAAAGGAACTCAAGAAAGTGCAGCATCTAAAAATACACCGAGGCAGCTCTACAGTCCTTATTGTTACAAACTGACGTTTTGCAGTTCAAGCTATGAACCTAACAACTACACACACACACACACACACACACACACACACACACACACGAAGATAAAAAGTAGGACTGTTTTTCCTTTCTGCAATCCCCTTAACTTTGAGTAAACAGTAGTAATTTTCTGTTGTCATGCTCAATGCAAATTTCCCCAAGACGACACAACACAACACAAAAGACCTGTTAGCTTCCTATGAGCGGGGTGGGGTGAGAGATGGCAGGAAGAGAGGGGCGAAGTTGATGGAGTTCTCATATGTCCTTAGCCTGGGGTCCTGAACCTCCAAGTCACTCTGCTGTTGCAGAGGTTTTCGGAGTTTCAATCACTGTGTGGGAAGGTTCCCTTGCCCCTCTCCTCCGCCAGCCCCCTGTCATTAAATTCTTATCACTTGCCCCCTTTGCTTCCAGCTTTTTGGAGAAACTGGACCTCAGTTCAGGGTCTTTCCTAGTGGAATTTTAAAAAGTAGAACTGCCGACGGGAGGATTCATATTAAACAAATGTGCAGGGGAGAGGGGTGGAGGTCTGCAAGAGGGGCCCTCCTCCTTTTCCTTCCACCACGTGCTCCTCAGTTGGGGTGCAGCAATCTTAGATGGGTGCTAAAAGAGGGGAGGGGAGGGTGAAAGGAGATGGACAGAGCAGGCTGTAGAAGGAGGCCCTCTAGGAGAGATCGTCTCGACCGTACATTGATAAGAGGAAAAAAACTGGCCCACATGTCCCTAGTGGGGGAGCGATACACCCTACGCGGGCTGGATTTGAGGTAGGGGCTGCGTAGGGCCCTCTCACCTGACTTCCTCCTCTGCTGGTATACACCCTACGATCACCCGTTTCTCCTCCCCCCCAAAAAGCCCAGCCAAACAACGAACAACAAGAGGAAGCCGCAGGCGGCAAGAGGAGGGGTGCGCGTGGTGGGGGCCCGGGAGAGGTGAGGGGGCAGGGTTGGCGGGCGTCGAGAACCGCGCCGCGCACCCCTAGGCGTACTCCCAGGCGCCCACACTTACCCGTAGCGGCTGAGGGTCCGGTCGTCCGCGCCAATCCCAGCGCGCGCCTCTCGCCCGCCCTCGTCCCTTCGGCCCGCCGCCCCCCACACCCCGGTCGGCGCGCTGGGAGGGAGCCTGGGAGCGGTGCGCGGCGGCGGCAGCGGCGGCGGCGGCGGCGGCGGCGGCGGCGGCGGCGGCGGCAGCGGCTCGGGCTCGGCTCGGCTCGGGCTCCTGCGCGCTTAGTGTAGCCGGCGGCCGCTGAGGCTCCACCGCCAGGGGGAGAAACCGGGGCGGGCGCTGGGGAGGCGGGCCGGGCCCTCTCCGCCCCGCCGGCCAGCCCGCGTCGCACAAGCTCGGGAGCGGCGGCGACGCGGGGTCCGCCGAGCCCCCGGGCGCAGCGTGCCCGGCCGAAGGAGCCGCGGCTGGATGCGCGTCCCGGGGAGCTGCGGGCTCCCGTGGGGGGCGCCCCGGCCGCTCCGGTGCGCCTCCAGACTGCGGGCGCGGAGACCGCGGAGCGGAGAGCAGCTCCCGCCGGCCCCTTCCCCCTCCCCCCCCCGCCGCCGCCACCGCCCCCTCCCCCTCCTCCCTCGTTAACATCCCCTCCCTCCCCCCCCCTCCTTCCCTCGGCCCCGCGCGCTCGATAGCTCGCTCCTCGCCTCGCTCTCCCCTTTAAACGCCCACTTCGGATGGGGAAAGAAGACAACTTGAAGTCAAGTTGCAATTAACTTCCGCGGCAGCCGCAGCTCCGGCGGCGGCGGCACAAGAGGCAGAAGCCGCCGCCTCGGAAGTCCGACGCCGGCGTGCCCGCCCTGGGAGCTGTTCCTGGTCGCCGGCCCGCACTCGACAGCCACCGCCGCCCCCAACGCCCATGCCTAAGTGAGTTCTGCTCCGTTGCCTCTCTTTTTCTCCCCTATTCTTGCACTTTCATCTCTCTCTGTCTTTTTTCGGAATCGATCCAAACTTCTCTGTAGTACCCACCCACGGCGCCCCTTGTTTGGCGGCGCGGCTCCCCTCTCGTGGACGTCCTGTTGCAAGGGTCTTCCGAGCCCCTTATCTTCGTGCTTACCCGAACCCGGGCGGGGTGGGCAGAGCTGGTCGAGCGTGGGAGAGCACCCGGGATGGGGGACTTGGAATGCCATTCATTCTCTCCCAGGGTGTGGGCACCTTAAGGTTAACACACCTGCCCGACCGACCCTGGCTGAACAAACCCCTTCAGGTCCTCAGTATGACCCTTCTTGGAAGAGAAAGGGGGAGCGGAAAAGACCGAAGGAAGCAAACGAGAAAAGGGAAAGAAAGCCTCTCTGTGCGCTCCGGTGCTGCGCTGGCAGAAAGGTGCCCGGCGGAGTAGGCTAGGGGAGTGGAAACGTTCCCCGTCGGATCGCAAGGAAGCTCAGCATCCTTCCCCGGTCCGTCTCCTCCTTCCTCCGCCCCCCGCCCGCGCGGCTGGTTGGGAGCGGCGGCGGAGAGGGGCCTGGGAAGTTAGCGGCAACTTCTCCATCCCGGGAAACACTCGGGCCCCCGGGCGCTCAAGTTGGAGCCGCGATTTTGGAAAGCCGCGGCACTCCGCATTTCGAGCCCTCGCTGGCGGTAATGAGGTCGGTCCTGAAGGGGCTCCCGGAGTGAATGTGGGTTTGGAGTGGGGCTGGCAGGGAGAGGTGCTGCTCTCTTAGCAGGACCGAGACATTACAGGTGCGGCCTTGGGGTCCTCACCGTGTCTCCCTCCTGCGGTCCCGAACCGAGCGTGGCGGCCTTCTCCCTTCGCTTCACCGCGGAGGCTCCCGGGGCGGCGGAGTGTGGGTTTGGGCAACCACGATAAAGAGGCACAAAGCAAGCAGGTGGCAGGTACGGGGAGAGACACGCGTGTATTGGGGAAATGTACTGAGCAGGACTCTTGGGATAACCCCAGAAGACGGAGAGGGGCTTAGGGCTGTTGCTGGAGGTCTTGGCTGGGACCTCCACTGGGGCGTTGCAAATCTTACTAGTGTCAACCACAGGATCGCCTCTCAAAGTGGCCTTTTTGGCAACTTTGACCTCTGCGCCCTTCCTCGGCGAACTTTACTTCGCGGCATTCCAGATTTCCAGGCAAATATTGTAAGACTTGGACTCTATACGATTGTATAAGAGACAGGGAAAAGAGAAAGACGTCTTATTCTCAGGAGAAAACCATTCTACCCGGACTGGCTGGGGTTCTCTGCTTGCATCCTTGGAGGCCAGGGGACCTGACTTTTCCAAGAAGACAGAGGAAGGGTAAGAAATGAATGAAAGGTGACTGGTAGGCGTCAGGTTTTGTGCTAAGCAGTCCCTAAAATCTACAGTGTTTGCGCTACTTGAGGGAGTAACTCCTGCGGTTGAAACTTTATTGAAATTTACACCCTATCTAAAGTGGGTTTTTCTGAGGTGTCAGGACTGTAAGAAAGATTTATTCTATAGTAAAACATAGTTGCAAAAGCAAACAACAACGACAACAAAAACTGTACTTTAAGACTGGAAAAAGCCACGGTTGAGATGTTTTCTCTAAAAACCTTTAATCTGCTGTGGGGTACTAATGCTATGATTTAGCAACAGTCCTTTATTTCTATTGCATATTATTTTAGTAGAACAGTGGTAAATTCATATACTAGCTGCTCCAGTCTGCTGGCAAACATTAGCATTCAAGCTTACATTTTTGACAAATGTGCAGACAGGAATAGCATGAATAGGCATCTTAAATATTAACAACCTAAGCATCTGTTGTGAAACAAATTTAATATATTTACTCTGTTTTTCTCACATTGTTAGAAAAGGTTATAATAAGTGCATAATTTCAACTTTAGTTAGCAGAAGTAACTGGCTGTGTCTTTCACTAGGCGTCTCCAAGTGTTTAACACAGTCACCAGACATAAATACTTTAATTAACTTGGTTAGGCACATTATTAAATACAGTTTAGACCATGTGTATACTATGTAAAATGTAACAGTAGGAAAATATGTATCCTATTTGTGCACATTTTAAGTGACTCTGCATTTTATAAATATACCACGCATGTTTATTCTTCATCTCCATTTGACACTTATTACTTCATAGTTTTTCTAATGGAAACAATAGATTAGATGTAGAGTTGTTCAGTCGTATGTAATACATAACATGTAAACAGTGGCTATAAAATGCAAAGCATTGTTAAATTTAAGTGTGGCTACGTGTAACAAGATTATACAAGAGAAACAAAAATCACTGTATTCCTTTCTGAAAAATGAATGCAAATGATGGATGAGAAAAGGATAGGGATTTCCCTCCTAAAGTACTAGTGCCTTAAAAATGTGTGTGGGCTGGGATGGGGAGAGCAAGGGGGAGAAGGGGAAAAAAAAGAGATAGAGAAAGAAGACCTAAAGAACTTCCAAAAGTCTGAATAGTTATTTCCAGAATCAATGCATTCCTCATTTTCCCACAAGCTGAAATATGTAATAAATAATAGTTCTTTGTATGTAAAAGTATTCACAAGGAATGCCTTTTGTCTAGTTGTAATAAATTAATATATTCTGTGGTTGATAATCTACAAAAGTAGTTCTTTTGTCTCCTAGCATCCTAAACAAGAACAACAAAATGAGTATTGGTTTATTTCTGCGGACAAGTCTTGCCAGCTCTATGAACCTGTGACTGAATAAGCTATGGTATGCTGAGTGATGGTTAAGAAAGACTACATTAAATTAGCAAAGACTCAAATATCTGAGGGAAATTTTCAATTATTTTTTCATGTGACAGGTTGTAGATTGTAAATTAGGCCTAAAAGGTCAGGTGACAGGCACCTGTTCCTTATTATTGTAAAAATCTTTTGGTTACAAACACTATTAAGCTAAACACAACATGGATATACAGCAGGGACTCTGTAAAGCACTCTAGTGGTTTTTCATCTGCTCTGTAAATTTCCAAGAGGGCCATACATTGATAAGCCCTTTACACAAACAAATCATTTCTTCTAAGATGTGTTGTCTTGAATGACTCTTATATTAGTACTTGGGATTGATGAAGTATATGAAATAAATGCATATGACCGAATCAATCTTCAGACCATGTCTAGACACGTTGTTATTGAATGCAAAAATATTATTTTTAAGCCCCTGTTTTTCCTTTACAGTCCACTGTTTAATTATCAGAATTTGTCCACATTTTAAATAGAAGCATCCCTAAATTGCCTTCTGTCCTTTTTAGATGAGTTCCCATTTTAAGTAATGCCGTGAAAGATTTTGCTAAATACTTGTGTATGAGAAAAAAATTAGTTGCACTATATACTGTCATAGCTTTGTGATATAGAGAAAATGGGAAGAGACTCATATTTTACATGAATGCTGTTAGGAAGTGTATCATCATTTGATCTTCAAAGTTGCCACTTCTCTGAGGAGAGTTCAGTGATATTTCTATTGGAATTAGAGAGTGTGATTTGATTTTTATGAGTGGTTTACTTTTAGATATTTCAGACAGCAGAAAAAGCATGTATATTAAATGGACCTAAGTAGCACAGGTTGTGAAATATTGAAGGTGCCAATTGCTTTTAATTGGCCAAGGAGGAGGATTTTTGACTAAATTCGGTAACTCACATTATTAAATTCTGTATTTAAATATGTACTTTGTTTTAGTTTTGTATAGTTTATGCTTATTGTATTTAGTATTCATTTTCAGCTTTTGTGATCAGATTACAGAATAGTCCTTACTCTTGCTTTTCAAATCGATTTGCTTTTCAGACTCCAAAACTCTGGCGTGATTTTAACAAATTGGTTTACATTTTGACAGAACAGAGTTAAGTTAATTAATAGATCAGGCACGAAAAATCATCCACAGTAGGGTGTATTTTCTGGTAAAATGAAAGTTATGTTTCAGCATGATGAGCATCAGGCTTCAGTAATCTGTTCCTCGTGTGGAATGAACACTTCCTACTTCGAGCTAGCAGGCACCTACTGTTTATTTACGCTGCATTAAACTGACAGCTCAGCAATCAGAGGAAAAATATTACTTACCTTCCTGAAGTAAATACCAGTTTATAGGTTAGTGCACGTATTTATATTCCTGTCACCACTAAATAACGGCTCTGTCTCCATTTTAATATCTACCTGTACTATAATCCAAGGCTCCAGACTCTTCCTGGTTGGGGGTAGGGGTCGAGAGGAGTTATTCTTATCATTTACCAGTGACAAAACTTTAAAGAAGAGTAATATCATCTTCTTATTTCTATCATGTGAGAACCAGTTGAAAGAAATGCTGTGCACTTCTACTTTACATGCCTCAGCTGTAACATCAAAACCACCAAAGAGTCTGCCTGCCACTTAAAATAGTCATCTTGGAGCAACCTCAGGACAGATATGTTCAAAGATATTGAGATGTGAGTTTGCTAAATTAACTTTCTACAAAAGTTCCAATTAGATTACTTAAATTATCTTATTACTTAGGGAGTAACTTTGATAACGGGTGGTACCTTCCAAGGCTTCGATGGAATGTTTCAATTGCTATCCTGAGTACCAAGTGGGGTTCACCGATCTATCGATCGATTGATTGATTGATACTGTTAGCTTTCCTCTGGAAATATTCTCGCCTCTTTTATTTGTTTTCTTGTTAATCTACCAACCTTAAGATAAGAGAGATTTCAATCTTCTTTCTTATAAGAATGATACTAAATGCATTTGTTGTTTTCTTTTTAAATTAAAAGTCCCTTCCTTTTCAAGACTCCTGCTAACATCAAAATACTATGAAAGCTGAATTCTCGAATTTAAGATTAATTTGAGAAAGTGGCTTATTTTCACTTACATCTGTAAGTCGCTCTTACACCATCATCTACACACAGTTGTCAATCACTGACCACATATTCCATTGACATCAGAGCAGAATGTGGTCTTAATACAGCATATAAATCAAATCTCTTACACAAGGTTCTTCTTCTTCACTATACCAAAGAAAAAGTGTCTACTGTGGTAATTTATATATCGTTCCTAAGTGCTATTCTCAATGGTAAGTCTATTTAAACTTGATGTCTTCATAGAGTGTGATCAACACATTAACACACATTATTTAGTACTTTTGAACTTATGCCAACGGTACCTTTTGCTGTTTATTTTTTTAAAGTCTTTTTTAAGATCAGATATTTCATTTCAGAGTAAATAGATACAGATTGTGTGTATATATATTCAGGGTGAGATTTAGTAGCAGAGCAGAAATTTCTCCAGCATATTGGCCTATTTTTATTCTTTCAAGTTATTCTGTATCACTTCCACAGTTGTTGCTGTCTGAAGGTTCATAATAGAAATTCTAATCACCTCCTTCAGTGGACTTTCAAGGATGTAATTCAGTTTATGTGATGATCTAGTTTAGTTATGAGAGATGAAAATTAGTTAACGGGTACCCCAGCATTTATGTCCCTAGATTCTGCTGAAATTTATTCAGTCCGGTTATTTGACATTTGGGTAGTGAAGTATCTTGTAATCAAAAATTAAGAGTTGGTTCAGTTTCCAGTGGAGGAAAGATCTTGCTGGATAAAACATTTAACTCTGCAATATTTTATTACACTCATCACTCATTTTAAAGCCCGCTTATTGTTGCACAAATTTTCGAGTACCTCGGGGTGCAGGTCCCCCAAATGAAGCTGAAATGCTTGCAGAAGAAGCAGATGTCAGGCTGCACCTGGTTGTGCTTTTACTAGAATGTCTGTGGACCTGCACTGGTCCCCCTCCTGCATACCCCTTCCCCTTAGGTGTGCAGGAAGTGGAGGGCGTTGTACCCGGTGAAGTGGGTGGACTCTACCCAGAGCTATGACCTGATTTGTGACGCACCCTCAGAACTGCAGTAATGGTCCAGCTGCTTCACAGGCAACTGGTTAACACCTCATTTGGGGATGCTTCTGCCTTGCTAGCAGTGCCAGAGAGAACTTCGTCATTGTCACCTCATCAAAGACTACTTTTTGAGAGCTCTCCTACAGGGCTAGATTTGGAGAGCAGCCTCTGATATTTGGAGGGTAAGTGCCAAAAAAGTTCCTATCAGTTTCATATGGAGAATGAGGACTATAGCCAAAGGGAGGAAAGAGAGACAGGCATTTAGTGTTTGGGGGAGATCCTTGTGTTGGGATATTGCTTTTTCTCAGCTAGAGCAGATTTGGGACCAGATACCAACAAAAATTCTTCAGTAGGCATTCTTCTTCGGGTGGTAAAATGTGGTAGGCAGCTCCCAGGGGGAAATTCTTAGACTCTCTTTCCTTGAGATATTTAAAGAAAAGGTGGTACTCTGTGTGAGAGGGAATTCTTTAGATGTTGTTTTCCAGGAAGCCAGGCTTATAGTAGAGTTGATTGCTGGAGGTTCCTTTCTAGTCTTCCTCAGTGGTTTCAGATACGCTGTTGAGAGCATGCAAATGACAATTTGGCCTTTTAATGTTTATAATGTTTAAGGACTTTAAGGTAAAAGAGGTTTTATGTTATAAATATTTTATTGTGATAATTACTGTAAATAAAATAGGACCTAGTATATGCAGATATCTTTTGAAATGGAGATAGTCTTGAATAGAGCGTATACATAATTAGCTGTTTGATGTTGAATGCAATTGAGTTTTCCTGTTCCAGTGAACCAGACGATGGAAATCTTTGGGGATTAACAACAGGGCTTTGTGATGCTTGATATAGCAAACCTTTCCCCCATTCACTGATAAGGTGTTTTTGTCAGTGAATGAAGAACTAAATTAAACTGCTTACAGTTTTAGATTTTAAAAGAATATACAGAATTGATAAAATAGTTCAGGTGTTTTTCCATTGTATCTTGACCAGCTGAAATGATAGCTGAAGCTCCTGTTTAATGTTACATGGATTTCTCCAGACTGGAAGGACAGAACGATATTTTAATAACCTATTATTTTAAAAAAATTCTTAGAGGTGGGCTCTCTTTTGGGTGGCTTAAGAGGACTCAGAAACAATTTAGAACATCATCTTAAAAGTTAAAAAAAAATGACAGCCTTACTTTGTATGGAGTCATTGTATTTTAATAATACTGTATGCTTATTAGTGTTATTAGAGCAGTAGACATGTAATTACAGCCTTTTCTGAGACATGTTAACTGTATATTAACAGTCATGTTAAAAAAGAATGATGTATACTCTTATATACAAGCTGCTGCTTGCTGGACTCTTTTAAAAATATTCTTTTAGAATGTATAGAGTCAGGTTTTTGGTCCAGAATCATCAGAATGTTTTTCTACTACCACTTGATTTTAAAACATTTCACGGGATAGATATTCAGTCATCATCATCATCATCTTCTCCTTCGTCCTCCTCCACTTCTTCCTATTCTTGTTTCTTTGTAATTGTTATTAACTTGGTCACTTTTGCCAGTGGCCTTAGAAATTGTTACCCCTCAGCAGTTTTAGCTTTCCCACATTGTATTTTGAGACGCCTATGTTTTCTTATGTTCTGATGATTTGGCCAACAGAAGCCATTAAAAGCTTACTGAGTTGATTTAGCACCTCTTCCTACTTCTTGTGGAATGATTTCAGTTGCTGTTTTTTTTAAGCCAAGTTAGGTTTTCTCATTACACTTCTCTATAACCTGATATTTAAGATAGGTTTGAGCACTTGATCACAGAGGTAGTTCTAAGTCTATTTCCTTTTCCAAACTTCAACCCTCGGTTTTGCTTTGGTTTCTGGCATGAAAGAACAAAGGTGACTGGAACTAGAGTGTAAAGCTGGACTCAGCCTTACTTAGACAATGCTACTAAATTGGTTAACTATTTGAATCCCCCTGGTTAATTTGGATATATAGACCTTGTAACCTTGTACTCTATACCACTTTAAAGTCCACTAATATTTCCACTTGATGCATTTTTAGGTGCTGCTGTTATTTATTTCTACAAGATATTAAAAGACTACAAAAAAATTTCAGTGTAAGGTACACGTCTGTTTTCTATAAAATAGGAGAAACTCCACAGTTAGCATCCCTTGCCTTGCATAGTGAACACTCATTAAAGATTTGCTAACCTAATAACAAAATAGTGAATTTAGCTTGTGCTGAGAATGATTTAATGGGAAAAGAGACTTTTTCCTCTAATTTTCTCTTTTTGCTGGGGTTATCTGGACACTTAATCTACACATGTCCCAGTTTTCTGGATAATTGAATGTTTTTCTTCTTTAACTATGTGCTCTGTCATTTTTTTGACAATAGTACCAGGGTCTGTTTTATCCTCATTGTCTCTGACCCTCAGGATTAGGTGAAGAATCTCAGTTTAGGTTCTTTGTCCTTTGGTGTTTGGTGTAGTAATAGACTGTCCTGGAGTCACCAGAGAGCCCTCCCCTGAGGTCCCTACAGTTAGGTCACCCTTGTAATGGTCTTCCTGAGAGCATAGGACCAAAAATACTCTAACCTCTACCTGTTTTTTATTAAAGTGATAATTTTTTTTTTCTGGATCCCACTGAATAAATACCTGTCATGATTATTGCTTAAGAAGAAAATTTTCATTTAGCTAAAATATTTTTAAAATATTTTAAGATTTTAGGGTATTTATATTAACAAAGATTTCACTCCATTCCTTAAAATTGATGCTAGAGTTGCAATAGGAATGCATCTAAAACATTCTGAAAAGTTCAGTAAAAGTTATTTTAGAAAACACTCTTGCTTTTTAAATTTATTTTCTTTTTGAGACCTGTACGGAGCTATTTGCAAGACAGTCCTATTTAGTTCCACAAAAGAAGGTATTCCTCAAGCAGTACACTGCTGTGTGACCTATTACATTATCATACGCATTCTGTCTCTTTAAAAACAGTCTCCTCTATTTGCCCTATTAATTGTTGATATGTTGCCATCCACGAGACAAAAATTAGAGCTGTAATTAAATAATCATGTGATGCTCCTTAGTGCCAGTGAGAGCAAACTCATTTTTCCAGGCCCTGATGGTCACTGATTATTGTATTACTACTGGCTTGCTTTATTTTTTTTAATGATTCTCTATCTGTAGATTACCTAACTACTATCCTTCTTTTCAAAATTAAAGAAAATAGGGAACATTCAGCCAGTTAATTGGCTAGGGGTCCTCAGGGATGTAAGGTAGACATACCTTTTTTTGCTTTTGGTCACCTGGTAGGTTCTTTGGGGAGGCTACATCAGTGGTGTGGTTGCCTGCCATTTAATTTACACTGGTGTTTTGGCTGGGATGGAGGCATATGGGGAATGCCAGGAGAATTACAAAAGGAGCTGGGTATTAAAATTCAGAAATGATTAAAATTGAAATAAAAGGATGCTGCTTCTTTGCCAGTACTCTGGCACTCATAATGACACATAGAGATTAGTTTCCACCTTCATCTTTTCCTTCTTTCTCATTTCCTCTTGTTTATTGTTGACACATTTTCCTTATGTCTGCCTCCCGTCTCTGTATCTTTTTGCAACATTATGCATTCCTACTTCTCCCTCTTTCCTTAAGCATGGAGAAGCCTACTTAACCTTATTATAACAATAACAGAATAGGCTATTAATATTTAATATGCACATGATTAAAATTTCTCTCCCTTAAACATAGGTCAGCTGTATTATTATTAACCGGCATGTAATTTTTCATTTAAAATATTCTTATTCTGCCCTTGCTGTTTCTAAAATGTAGTCTACTTTAGTAGTGATTTAATACTTAATGTTTAGAAAACTGTGGTCGGCTAGTGAGAAAAGAACTTACCAGTCATGGATAATCAATTATGCATGAATTCAAATGTAACAGATGGAATCTGGTGAGTTAAAGTTTCTCTTTGCCTTAGTGGGTTTTTTTTTTTTTTTCTTATTTGTTTGTTTGACACCTGTCTTTTATATTATATAGAGATAAACATCTAATGTAGCATGTGAGAAATTTCCTTATATCCTTATGTTCTCTTTAAAGTGAACTTGATTTTTTTTAAATTACATTTGAGGGCAGGGAATTTTTATGTGGTTTTAAAGATGATCAGATTCTTTTCCATCACTTTATAGATACAGATCCTGATTCCGCTTGACTTACGAAGGGGCACTCAGTGGGCTTGTAAAAAGGAAGAAGCAGGACCCAAATCTCGGTTCCTTGCCTTTTCTCCACTACTCTTCCCACTCTTCCCACTGTCATTTTTCTTCTTTTGTAGGAGTTGCTTAATAATAGAGGTGTTACACTAACTCCAGGTTATGGAATTGCTGATGGAGGTAGACTAGTGTTAAATTGTATAGTATCCTATGGTGAACAAATGTTATCTGTGAACATGTATAATGTTATGCTCCATGTATATTAGATACATGTTTATTCATATGTGGCTCTTGGCCAAACAATTGGATTTCCCAAACCTATTGAGAATGCCCCAAGAATTTGGTTCATATCCTAAACTGCGACATATGCCAGCCACAAAGATGCCTTTGCTTGCAGTATTATAAATTCTTTGTGACAAAACCCCTTTGTGCAAAGTGAACTAAAAACTTGTTTTGAGAGCCTTGTTACTTCTCTGGAGAGATAAGTTTAATTTTCACTAAGTATAATGTGAATCTGTCTTTTTTTTTCAGTTGTAGAAATAATAGAATAGTGGGTAGTGTCCATCTTTAGAGCAGTACAGTCTCAAAACAGTTACAAGCTGGTCCCCATCAAAATTTTTCATAAATATGCTGTTTATTTCTCTCCCAAGTGTATTTATATATATAAAAAACAATACAAATGAAAATAGTCTTTACAGAATAAATAAAAATAAATGATTAAAAAATAGCCTCAAGGCTCACTAGTTCTGTTTTTAAAGTTATACTGTAGCATTATTTATCAACTTTTGCTTCATATCAGCTGGAAATTTGCATGTATATTTATAGTCCATGTTAGTTAGCTAATGAATTAAATCTCACGATAAACACACGAGTAAGAAAGAGGCAACTACAAAATAGGTAACTGGATATGCTTGAGCAACAGCTGTACTGTGTAATTTTTTAGTATTTTATTTATGATTTTACACATAATAAATATGTAATTTTAATTTGGCTTCACCATTCATGTTCCTTAGTCATGCATCCATCAGAAAAATATGTAGGGGTAGCTATGAATTCAGAGAGAAATTCATGAATGTCTAATACATTGACAGTTCCATCATTAATATAGAAATCCCTAGTATAAAATCGGTAAGAATGGAAAGAAATGGGTTATAGGACAATATTTTATGGAAAAAGATGATATTGCATGTAGAGGTAAATAATCCTCATTACTATCACTTAAAAGTGACTGATAAAATTAAATTTGAAAGCCATGGGGGGGGCTCTTTAGAACCAAAAAGTTCTATTTGTTTATTTTTAAAAAATCAAATCTAAAGTCTTTATCCAGAGACAATTTAGAAAGTATTACACTGACTACATTTGTACCATTGCTGCACGTCTGTGCCCGAACTGCGCGTTTGACACTCTTCTGTGCTGTTTAATGGGGAGGGTCTCCTATTTCATGAGTATAGTTAATTTTCACTCATTTGAAAACATCCAGAAAGAGTTTTTGGACTTACAGTACTCTTATTTGCTTGTTTTTGTCTATGCTTCTTTCTCTGCTTTTGCTAACATTCCATAGAATAGAATAAAATCTGAAAAGAGAACCATTTTCTTGCATCAGAGGACCATCAAATTATCTACTTTGGGTGGGATCTTGGTCTCTAATTACCAATCCATGTTAATTATCCTTGGGTCAGGTATTCATCATATGAATTAATTATCTAGCATAGACTGGACTGCGGCTGTTGGCGGGTAAGGACAAAGCAATGGAAGGTTTGGCGGTGAGAAGAGGTTTGTTTGGTATGTTGTAGCTCATTGTTTTTCTGCTTGGCATGATAATATACATCTGCCAATTTTAGGGATATATGAAAGATTGTTTTCCTTTAGGTTTTTGTTGTTTGGTTTTGTTTTTAGTTATTTTATTGGAGTAAGAGATACATAAAATTTTCCATTGGACAATTTCGTAAGTGTACGATTCAGTGGCATTAATTACATACACACTGTTGTGCAGCCGTCACCCAATCTGCTTCCAGATCTTTTCCATCGTCCCACATAGTTTTTCTATTCAGCTTCTCCTTTGCTGTAGCACATTTCAAGCATCACAGTGGTATTTGGTCATTGTCCAGGTGTGATGCAGTGGTTTCTGGTGGTGGCTTTCTTTCCTCATGGACAACCCCCATCCAGTGTCTTGTGGCTTTGAGGCTTGCAGTACTGCCTTTGGCTGATACTCCCCAGAAACAGCCTGGACTACTGTAACCTCAAACCCTTCCTCCCTCCAGTTAAGCCAAGAAAGATCAACAATAACATTCACATCACCAAGAAGATTTGGTCGATCTGTCTTGGCTAAAGGTTGATTGGGAATGGTTGCTGTTTGACTTCATTGGAATTAAAATGCTCTGAGCTTCCGAGCGAATGCCGCAGCTGCAGAGGCTACGATGCTCTGCTATTGGCTCCTTGGCACGGACAATATGAATACTTCAGTTCTGCTTACGTGCAGAACTTAACCTGGAAATAATAAGTTGAACAGTTTTCAACTGTTCAACAGGAAACCTACTCAAGGTTGAAGTTTTCCAGGAGAAAACTTCGTGCTCATCTACGTTGAAAAAAGACTTAGAGGAAACCAGGATGGTTCTGGCTCCAGTAAATGATAGACTGGTTTTAGAGTTTTACTTCCTATGCGTAATTTTGTGGTTAGTCACTTATGTCTGTAATGATAAATCATATACATGCACAGGATTTCTGGCACCTCAGTAAATCTCAAGCAAGTGCCCAAATGCTAATTTATCGTGGTTCCTCACACACCATCCCTGTTTCACCAAATCAGTGATCTAATAGCTTGCTGCCACCTTTTTGTTTGTTACAAGTGGCTTGCCTGCACCTATACTCCTTAAACTGGGGCAAGTGCTGGTTCGTAGAACAGCCTTAACTTTTCCAGGTGACTCCAGGATTGGGTTAAAAAGCTCACTTTGAAGATGTCCTAGCAGGTATATTTGACTTCCTATCTCCAAAACATGAACTTAATCCAGTCGATGCCAAACCTGACCATACATGAGAATCACCTTGGGGAGCTCTAAGCAACTAAATGCCTGGCTCCCACTCTCGGCCATTCTATTTTCTTTTTCAGTGGGGTACAGCCTGGACATCTGGATTGTTGAAGGAGCTCCTCAGGTCATGACGATGTGCAGCAAATTTGGGAAGCCACGGAGCTAACTTCTGATCCTGGCATCTGGCTTTACTTCCTAAGATTGCAAGAATTTTTCTTGCACTCTCTCGTAAGAACAGCTCTTGGACTCCTTTTCCTGTGAGGACAGTGTGAGAGACTCCAGGAATACAGACATAAGTCTACCCTCAGAATGCTTACAGACTTGCAGTTTGGAGGAACACACAGGTAGATATAGAATATTATCCCACTGAAGGACAGGTAGTGTGATGGAACATCAAAGGAAGTAACTAAAAGCCAGAGAAGGATTCAGACAAAAGAGGTGCAGTGAAGCTGCATATTAAAGAGTATGGCAGGAGAGAGGTTCCCAGGTGAGAAAGAGGAGGAAGGTCACTCCAGAAGCCATGGAGGAAAAATATGGCAACCTGATACCGTTAAGTACTTCGGTAGTGATGTCAACACTGGAGGATCAACAGCAATGACAGAAATCCTTCCTGTCCCTACTCAGTTTTCGGTGTGAGTCTAGATAGAGATACCAATTTTGATGTAATTACTACCATTGTGCCTTGGCAAGGTTATGATCCATACTGACATCTAGGGCAGGAAAGGTAGCTTTTAAAAAATTTTGCTCAATAAGTTTTTGCAAAAAAGGTGATATTTCTGGGTAAAAAGTCCAGATACCCTTTCAGGTTCTTGAAGCCATCTATAATGGCAGTTCATTTCCCTTATCCATCACTCCCCAAACTAGCCTACGCACTGGCTTTTCTTTGCTCAGTTTTAAGAATGACCCTTGTCTATTAAAGCCATATCACAGACTGCTCGTGGGTATTCACATCCACCCCAGAGTAATCAGGAAATAACTTTTGATCCCTGTCAGTCTGGCTATAACTGAAACCTCAATTATTAGGGAAAAAACAAAAACAAAAAAACCTTAAGTCCCATATTTAGAGTCCATTATCATTTCTCTTTCATCTTCCCTGAAACATACTCAAGCCTTTTGCTGTTGTTTTCTGCAGCACACCATTGTTTGTTTGGTATCTAGAAGACCCCCTCTCACTCCCCTCCCCCCCCCCCCCCCCCCCCCCCCAGTTTGAGTAGGTACCTGCTTTAAAGCTTTCAAAAGAGCCATTTCTAATGGCAACTGTGCTTATTTAATTTGGGGTGGGAATGAGGGCGGGAAATGACCCTGTGGTTTTTAACTTCACCTATGAGCTAGTTAAATGTTTATTTAAAAGCAGCATTTGAGGTAAATGCATATAATTCCAAATGTACAATAGGACCCTTTCAGATACAGACGTGTTTCCTAAGTTGTCTTAAATTTGTGTGCAGGAGCACATAAGCCTCATTCCATGCAACTGTACAGATCTCTGGGCTAATTCTAAAATGGAAAGTGATTTCAATTTGGACATCATTAGAGCGTCTGAAAGCCATTCAGCACCTCTAAGACTCTTCCTGGCTAGGTCCTGGATTTACTTAAGTTGTCTTTTATAGAAATTCTTGAGATAAGTGCTGAGTGGTAGAACTTTCTGCAGTGGTTGGAGGTGTTCTGTAATCTACATTGTCCAACACAATGACCACTAGTCACATGAGGCTATTGAACATAAGAATTGTGACTGAGGAACTAGATTGTAAATTCTGTTTCATTTCAGTGACTTCAAATTTAAATGTTATAGCCACCTTTCCTCAAGGGTTAATGCCACCTCATTCCTTAAGCTCTAAAAGGAATTATCATTGCATTTGGTAGTGGAGGCTGTTGCAAGTGACACCATGAGCTTTTTGCTTTCAGTTATTTATTCATAATGTAAATATTGCAAGGATGGTGTATAAATTCCTGGTAATAGGGCAGTGAGCAAGACAGTGGGCTCTCATAGGGCTTATAGTCCTGTATGTGAAACATTTATTAAACTAATAATTACCCAAGTTGTAATTGACCAAGACTGTGATGACTGTTACAAAGGAGCAATGAAAGAGGCTATGAGAAATGGGGGCTATACCTTCTTGTGAGATTAGTCAGAAACCTTAATCAGAGTTCCATTTATTCACTAAGCAAGAAAAGCACCTTCCCTTCCCCAAGTTCAGGGCTGGATCCAGGGCTCTCATGTTAGGGACAGCTAACATGTGCCTTGCCATGACCTTCAAAGATGTGGGGTCTGTTTGATTGAGCTTCATGCATCTGCATATACTGCAAACTTCTGAACTTGATCAAGTAGATTCTCTCCTAAATTGTGCAGTTGTGATGATGTCAGTCACAGATAAGATGTGAGAAGAAGGGTGCAAATGTTTACAGGATATTGCATTTCCTCTCCAATATATGTTTTGACAAAGTTGTTTGAGTTCCAGCCCCAGCTTTTTCCTCTGTTCTTACAAATCTGTATTTGGTCCATTCAAAAAATGATGTGGAAATCAGTCCTGACATTCCAGACAGACAAAATGAGACACATGACAGCAAAACATATGGCTCAAATAGACATCCTTATATGGCCAACACAGACCATATTCCCAGAAATCATATATGGAAAACACCACCTGCAGCTAAAGCCAAAAAACAAAGAGTTGACATGATAAAAAGAGCAATATGCTACGTAAATTGTGCTGCTCTGAGAATGTAGAGAGATAGCCAACTGTATTTGAATTTAAAAAGATGAAAAAACAAAACATGTCCTTAGAAAGTGCTATGGTGGTAAGCATTGCTTTGCTAACACAGTCACTGGCGAAGTTGCCATATCTTAAAAGCGTTCAAATTCTAAATGCTTTCTCTGTTTATTACAAATGTATGTGCTATTCAGAACTCTGAATGTGTTTTAATGCTTTCGGATATCTGCCTGCATATTTATCTTAATACGGTGCCATCTGAAATATGCAGTAGTCCTTTCATTATTAAGTTTTTTAAAAAAAATTCTTGTGTATCTTTTACAATATTTTATCTTTGCTACGTTTGTGCAGCCAGTTTGACTGCCTTCTCATGTGATAAAAAATTGATGCACTCTGTTTTAACTCTACATCCACATATTAAATAGTTCGTGTATTTGACTTGCAGTATTTCATGTTCCTGAGGTTTTTCTATTTTGATAGCTAGATTTATAAAGTTTATTTTAACTTTTTTCTATACTTGCTTATATCTTTATTGCCAAATATAAGATACCCATATAGAATAAATTAATATTTTTCCCCCTCCAGCATAGTAGTTTATCCTCACATATGCCTAGGAGGGTGGTATTTTCCTAATTATCTTTTTTTCTCCTTTATATTAACCTGGGTTTATACTGGCCAATGCTCAGTGGTAACAACAAGTGGTTATCTAAAGAGGGAGATACTATATAGTAAATAAGTTGGTCATTGTACTATACCACTTGGAGGACATAAACCTCCTTGTGTCATTTTTCACATAGTTCTGATATAAGAATGCACTTGAAGGAAAATTAATATATATATGTGATTAATATGTACTATGTCAGCATTCTTTATAATAAAGTCATCATTAGATATCTCTATCCTCATTTTATCATTTTTCAATGCCATGTCTATCCTTATTACATACTTAGGTTGTGTTTAGGAATTAGCTTATAATTCCTGGATGAAAGGTGCTATTCAGATTTTAAAATTACTAACTTAATTCCTTTTAGTTATATTAGTATTTGCCAGGTCATTAGGAGACTAAGGCAATCAAGATCTTTTTGTCTTATGTTATTTGTGTAAATGATAGGATAAACAGATTCACAATATTCTATTCCATTGTGTTTTAATATTGACATTTTCAGTAGCCCTTTTTAAGTCTTCTCTGCTCAAGTTCTTTATTATCCGACTTTCATTCCCTTTTTTCTTTTTTTAAAAAAAATATTGCATTTGAGCTGAAGTTGCATGGATAAATTTTGTTTTGTAGTCCACTATAGTTTTTCTGTTTTCTAAAAATGTCGCTACTATTTGTAAATTTGCACAGCGTGATACTAGAATGCACTGTTCCTACTGAAAACCAAGCAGGTTTCAGGGAAACATGTCAGGCATCACCAGTTTGAAGCAACTCTTAAAATACACATTTTGAAAATTCCTTCTTTAACCTACCATTGCAAAAATCATTGCCATAGAGATTATTGATAACTGTCTATCTCTGTTTTTCTTCTAAATATCAAATATCTTGCTAAAATAAGCTTAAGTACCTCCATCCACAATATCATTTCAGACACCCGTGTTACATTTTTGCCATGTTTGTATTTTTCCTTATTGTGTTTCTTGTACTTCAATTAAAATCCTCCTCCATATTTCCCCATGCTTCAGCTTTTTAAAATGTGGTATCATTTGGGCTCTTTAGTAAAGATTGCCTTATATTTTCTTGTTTTTGATGTTGTGTGTTTTATTATCACATGTTCTTCCTTTTGCTCAAGGCTTGGGTTATATGTGCCAAGATTCACAGTTGCCTTCCTCGATTTTGACTAACCTTTCCGGTTTGTGGGTGAAACTTGGGTGCCATTAGAGTGATATATTTTCATTGTGTTTCTCCTAAACTTCTTCTCCCCAGGAGGCCATTATTTCCTATACTTTATCTCCCGCTTTACCTTCTGCTTTTCTTAGATTTCTAATGTAAACAAGTGTCTCTAAGAGTGTATTGGTAGCTTTAAAGAGCTTAATTTGCATATTTCCCTCTTATCTCAGTACTTGTGCTAACTTGTTGCTTTTTTATGTGTAACAAAATGTTTATCTGACTGATTTTTCTCTTTTCCCTACTAGTGTATTCAGAAAAATAATTCTCACATTTTTGTTTTTCTTTAATGATTAACTGCCTTCAGGGTTGTAACATGTTAGTATTGAAACCCAAGCGATAAACGCTGCATCTCTGTTTTGAATGAGATTGTAACGTTCTTCACTTTTAGAGGAACTGTATTTAATAGATCATCTGAATAAGAGGATCATACTTCTGTGCTAATGACCATTAATCTAACTGGGTAATTTACCCTAGATTACAGAAGTATTTATTGCTACGACAGATCTATTTACTAACCCAAACTTTTCTTTAACCGGTATAAATTAATTTAGGAATGGTGGCGTCTTCTTTGTGATAACAAGTTACATCTCTTTCAAGTGACCCAATTCTGTATGACTTGGCCACTGTGGGCCACCTATTTCCTCCTCCAACGTGTTCTATGGCTCAGAAGTGAGGGATTTTTGAATCTACTAGCCCTGACTAGATACTGAAAGCTCTTACTCATTTTTTTTTTTTTTTTTAACGTCGGCTCTTAATAGTTTGGGATTCAACCTCTTTTGAGGATAAATATTCGCGAGAGCTTTTCAGGGCTCCTGGCCTTTATTCCTGTGCAATCATTTCTGTACCCTCCGCGCTTCTCTGGAGAGATCTACCTGCCGATCGTGCCCTTCAGCCACTTCCTGAAGTCCCCCTATCTAAGTACTCAGTGCCTGTCACCTGCACGCCCGGACCCTTCTCCCGCGGGGCCAGTGCGCCCTCCCTGCCTGGCCTGTTCCTCGGGTTCGCCCGCTACGCTCCCGACGTTCACCTTTCAGTGCCTTTTGCGCGCGTGGGTGGTTGGTTAGTTTTCCCCCCCTGGCCTTCGCCCCCTCCTCCCTGGCACTTTCTCCCCCCCCCGCCCCCCGCCAGTAGCGCCCATCCTCCC
>PITA01012812.1:48026-60295 GCA_004023965.1 Spilogale gracilis | reverse complement strand
GTAGTGAAAAGAAGGGCCATATGCACCCCAATGTTCATCGCAGCAATGGCCACAATCGCCAAACTGTGGAAAGAGCCAAGGTGCCAATCAACACATGAATGGACAAAGAAGATGTGGTACATATATACAATGGAATACTACGCCTCCATCAGAAAGGACAAATATCCAACTTTTGTAGCAACATGGACTGGACTGGAAGAGATTATGCTGAGTGAAATAAGCCAAGAAGAAAAAGTCAAGTATCACATGATTTCACTTACTTGCGGTGCACGAGGGGTAAACTGGAGGACAGTGGGAGAAGGAAAGTAAATGGGAACTAGGGTAATCTAGGGAGGGAAACGAAACAACAGAGATTTTGGACACAGAAACAAACTGAGGGACTTGGAGGGAGGGGGATGGAGGGATGGGAGAGCCTGGTGGGGAGCACTGGGTGTGGGGAATGGGGAATGAATCTTGGAACACTGGAAAAAAAAATTTTAGTAACAATAAAAAAAAAAAAGTCGTTGAATCTTTTATATGTGCTTTAGATCATTCTCTAAGTAATCTAAGCTCTCAACATGTCTGAAATAGGACTGTCTCAGGTAAGAGGGCAAATGGAGATACTTTGGTTTCTCAGAAAATGGACAAACAGCTCTTCATTTGACTTTTAAATCTTAAAGCTCTTACTACATTTTCTCCTGAGAATCAGTATTACTTTCTTGCTTTCATTCACAATTATAGCCCAAGGCTGCTTCTTACTCATATTTACTCGCTTTTTATTTGCACAGCATAGGAATCCATGCTCGGTTAGCAGTGCTCATTTGCAGGGCCTGCTCTGAGCTCTAAGTGACAGGGCAGAGAGGACCTGATTCCCCGTGGTGCCAATGCTCTTCTGTGGAGAGCAAGCTCTGTGTATACGAAACGAAATTTATTGAGAATCTATTATTTGGTTTTCAGAAGCTGCATAAAGACTAAACGTTCCTTCTAATACAGAATTTATTAAAATGTTCCTTTATTGTTTCTAAGAAAATGTATTGTTTCGAAGCACAATGCTATCATCGTAAATAGAAGCAGCTTGGGACGAATATCAGCAAATGCCTGCAGAAAGGACTTTAGTTCATAAAAATGAAGTGTGTTAAAACTAGAGATATTTCTATTATTAATGAAACAGAGTGCCATGAGGAAATGCAGGGAGACAAGAATAATAGCAAAGTCATGAATTAAATAGTAACTTAAAAGCGAGAGTTACTAGTTTCCCAGCACATGACATCTTCCTTCCTAAGTTTATTCAGTGGGGATTGGTGAAATAGTACTAAGCCTTCAAATAAATATATCTAATATGTGAATAATCACTTCAATATCAAGATTTTGGGGTGAGTGACAAGTACCTATTGCAGTTACTTTAACAGCTTCTACAACAAAAAAGTCTCGTGCCTTCCTCGGCTCTGCACGTTTATGGGCTTTCTGAAATATAGGTCTTCCTTTGACCAAAACAAAAATCAAACCTGAAGTTTTTCTTGTCTTAATTTGCAACACTAGGGATGAGTTTTGCAACTGTGATATATTATAAAAATATTACTACTGAAAGGAAATCTCAGAATGTACCGAAGGTTAATTCATACAGATCCATCACCACCCAAAACACCAGGCACCAGGTACAGATTTAGATACAGTCTCTGCGAGGTCCTTGGAACTACTCCCATAGCAGCCACTTTGAAAAGCTCACAATGAAGGTAAAGTAGTCCTTCCTGTATCTTTGTAACAGAAAGGGAAAGTGCCTTTACCTTTAATGAAATTCATTTTCAGAGCCCATCAATCTTTGCTTAAAGACCTTGAGAAAAATGAGATGTGTATAATTAATTTAGAATTCCTCAGTGTCTAATTATCATAGCATCTATTATTTAATTAGTTCTCATAAAAGCTTGTTGAGTAGAAGAATAAATGAAATAAGTATAAATGTCTAGGATATCTTTATCTACATATCTCCTTATCTATAATGTATGATAAACACAGTAGCAAGCCTTCAGTGAATAATCCACCAGAATTCAGAGTCAAGTGACCAAAAGCAACAGGGTATAATTTATTTCCCTGGAGTCTATGCTTCTGAAGAAAATGAGCACTTCTCAGTGTGCCATAAGAATCAAGGGAAATAAAAGTTAGATCAGTGAATTATATCCTCTTGGAGACCTTTAATAATTATTCCTGAAAGTTTTAGACTGTGATCCTATGAAGCCTGACAGGGCTTTTGTAATTCAACTAATATATGTAGAATAGAATTCTTTTTTGGCGATGGGCAGTATCACCTTTAGATAAATAATGGCATGTATGGGCGCCTGGGTGGCTCAGTGGGTTAAAAACTCTGCCTTCGGCTCAGGTCATGATCTCAGTGTCCTGGGATTGAGGCCCGCATCGGGCTCTCTGCTCTGCGGGGAGCTTGCTTCCTCTTCTCTCTCTGCCTGCCTCTCTGCCTACTTGTAATCTCTCTCTCTGTCAAATAAATAAATAAAAATACTTTTAAAAAAATAATGGCATGTAGGTTTTCTTGATAACTTATCAAGAAACAACAACAAAAATACAAAAGCACTGAATGTCCTGGATAAGCACAGTTTATCTTGGGATAAGATAAATAAAAAAATAAATACTTAACACAATTCAGTGTGACTCACCAACTGATCACTGCACCTTCTGAGACCATTTATTTTTAGAGGTATTCAAGTTTTACCTCCCTTATTTTCGCTGATCCTTCTGCCAAAGTATACTTAAATCTTTGGAACTACTTTAAATAGAAGACTGCTTTCTTGCACATGTACAACCTTATTTCTACCCTACCTACCTTTCCCCACTTACCCCCACATGCACATACTCTCCAGAAAAAGTAGTAGTAGTAGTAGTAGTAGTAGTAAATATTGAAAAGAAACAAATAGATGACACACTTAAAAGAGTGTAATGTGAAGAGGTTTTATTACAAAGAGATTATTCCAAAAAGAGTTCATGGGGCATATATCAAACCCACAAAAGATTCTCAGGAACCCCGGGCTATTAGCTGGCACTCAGCCACCACCACAGACTCAGAAGGATGAAGGAAGGAAGTCACTGGAAGACAAAAGAAGGGAAGAGTTGTACCACACAGCAGGCCACATTGAGACTACAAACTTTCTGCAGAGGAACACACCCAGCCTGAGAAAGCCTCAGAGGAAAAAGCCTGGGGAGTTGGAAAGCATTGAGGTAATGGAAACAGGGCAGCCCTGGTGTGGGAGAGAGAGAGGGGATGGGTGAAGAAGGACAGAGAGTGGATTTGTAGGAGACAAAGAAAGTTGTGTGGGATGATGGCCGTAGCACAGGGGAAAAAGTCACTCATTTGCAACAATAAATGCTTATCTCCCCTTGGCAGATGAGTATGGGTATAAATGACCCTGGAAATAATAGCATTCTGCTCCCAGGGAATTCAACAAATATTCATTGATCAGTAGCTACTATGCGTCAGAAATTATTCCAAACACTAGGGAGTAGAATATGAATAAACCAGGAATACTGTTCTGCAGAAGGTCATAGTCTGGGAAGAGACTTGGGCCCATAAACAGGTAATTACAACAAAATGTAAAAAAGTGCAGCCAATGAAAGTATGAACTCCTTAAGGGCATGGACTAAATCTTTTTTTTTTTTTTTTGTATAACTGGCTCCTAGCAAAATGCCTGGCACATAGTGGGGTTAAATAAATGTTAAATAAGTAAAAAGTATAGTATAGGGATTGTACACAGAGGTAAAGTTGGGAAAATCTAGCTTTGTTCTCCGCTAAGTCCTCAGCAAACCTAAAATGGGAAAACTTTGCAATTCACAGGTATCATTTTATTTCATTTACACAATTTTTCATTGTTTAGTCTCTAAAAATATTTAGAGTTTAATCTTATTTCCTAGATGCCAGTGAAGAACTACATCTTATGTAGACTGCCTTTTCTCTACTCTCAGTTAAAACTTATCCCATTTCTTAGGTCCCAGCTTTTATCTCTCTCTCTCTTTCTCTCTCTCTCTCTATCTCTTTCTCTCTCTCTCTCTCACACACACACACACACACACACATCTCACACACATATACTTTTAAACATATAATGTATTTTTAAGATTATTCAATGTGTAACTTAGGTGACAAAGAAGGTATATAGAATCATTGGAGGGGAAAATGGTCTACTCAAAGGCAGTGAACAAATTAGCTAGTAATTTGGGATGAAGGTAAATTTATAACAGATTCATGCCTCATATTACAATAATTTGAGGTTGACTTAAGGTTTTAAAGTAGAAAATGAGGGGCGCCTGGGTGGCTCAGTTGGTTAAGCAACTGCCTTCGGCTCAGGTCATGATCCCGAAGACCCAGGATCAAGCCCCGCATCGGGCTCCCTGCTCAGCGGGAAGCCTGCTTCTCCCTCTCTCACTCCCCCTGCTTGTGTTCCCTCTCTGGCTGTGTTTCTCTCTGTCAAATAAATAAAATCTTTAAAATAAATAAATAAATAAAGTAGAAAATGAAATGATTGGAAAACAGGGTGGCTATTCCTTAAAAAATTAAAAATAGAGCTACCCTATGACCCTGCAATTGCACTACTGGGTATTTAACCCAAAAATACAGATGCAGTGAAAAGAAGGGTCATATGTACCTCAATGTTCATTGCAGCAATGGCCACAAACTGTGGAAAGAGCCAAGGTGCCCATCAACAGATGAATGGATAAAGAAGATGTGGTACATATATACAATGGAATACTACACCTTCATCAGAAAGGATAAATATCCAACTTTGTAGCAATATGGACTGGATTGGAAGAGATTATGCTGAGTGAAATAAACCAAGTAGAGAAAGTCAAGTATCATATGGTTTCACTTACTTGCAGTGCATAAGGATAATACAGAGGACAGTAGAGAAGGAAAGGCAATGGGAAGTAGGGTAATTTGGGGAGAGAAATGAAACATGAAAGACTTTGGACTTAGAAACAAACTGAGGGTCTTGGAGGGAAGGGGGCAGAGGGATGGGAGAGCCTGGTGGTGGGTACTGAGGGCACGATTTCATGGAGCACTGGGTGTGGGGCATAAACAATGAATCTTGGGACACTGAAAAAATAAAATAAAATTTTTAAAATAAAAAATATATATACAAAGAAAATTAGTAGTATTTATGTTTATCTTGAGATATGGAAATTCTACTACAGAAAAGAATTACTGTGAACAAAGGTGAACAATAAATGACAATGAGGAGATACTTGCAATATATATGACAAAGGGTTAATATCCATTGTGAAACAGGGAAGAGGGCATTGCAATTAGGTTTGGAAGGTACCTGGAAAAATAAGTTGTTTTCCCATAATACAAATAATCCACAGGTGCATATTGTTTCTCTCCAGTGTTCTAGTTTGGAAATAAATAAAAAACATAAGTAAAATTATGGCTGTACTAGCCAGTGTGAATAATCTGAGGACATATACAGGCTTGTGAAGAACTGCAATTAAGTAAAAGCATGAATAAGCAATTCATAAAAGTATAAGTGGATAATAAACATATAAACAGAATGCTTACATTTTTATCTAACAAATTGGCAATGATTAAAAGAATGATAAGATCTGGGGCATTTGGGTGGCTCAGTCAGTTAAGCACCTGACTCTTGGTTTCCACCCAAGTTATGATCTCAGGGTGGTGAGATTCAGGCTCTGCAACCAGGGTGGAGTCTACTTGAGATTCTCTCTCCCTTTCCCTCCCCCTCTGCTCCTCCCGGCCTGCTCCTTCCCCCGCCCCTCCCCCAGCTGCACACATGCATGCTCTCTTTCTAAAATAGACAAATAAATAAAATCGTCAAAAAACAAGGAATGATAAGATCCAATTTGGGATGAAATATAGGAAAGTAGGCACGCATACACTTAATTTTGTCAGTACAAATTAGTTCACCATATCTATGCAATAGACTCTTACATTGTGAATAAAGCATGACCATGATATTGTCAAAAAGAAGCCAGGTTAAAAAACAATAATGATGTAGTTCTTTGAAGATATGAAAAATTGCTAATTTGTTTAGTGATTGATATTGTGTTTTGTTTTGTGCAATAGTGCTTATCTTTTAAAGATAAATATTGATGTGTTTTTGGATGAGATGATTCAGGATTGCAGGAATAGCAGAAGGTAGAGATAAAACAAGACGGCTGTATCTTGATAATTGTAAATGGTACATTGGTATTCATTATACAGTCTTTCTGCTTTTTACATATATATAAAAACCATACCAGAAGTATGTTAAGCTGTTTGCATACTAACATCCACGTTTTGTAAATAAGATTATGTATGGATTATGCATTAAAAAAAAAGAACGGTTGAAAAGATAAGTTAACAATGGTTGGGTTGCCTGGGTGGCTCAGTCAGTAAGTGTCTGCTTTTATCTCAGGCCATGATCCCAGGGTTCTGGGATGGAGCCCCGCATCGGGCTCCCTGCTTGGCGGGAGCGTGCTTCTCCCTCTCCCACTCCCTCTGCTTATGCTTCCTCTCTCGCTGTGTCTCTCTCTGTCAAATAAATAAAATATTTTAAAGAAAAGTTAACAGTGGTTATCTTGGGGGGAGAACTTCAGTTTTCTCCACATATCCTGAAATTTTTTTACAATGAACATAAATTACTATAACTGCTAGTAAAATATTTTTTTTAAAAAATGCATTCAAAAACAATTTTAAAAAATGTATTCAGTGCAGCCACTTTAATCTTACAAAATAGGAGCCATGAAAGACAAATTAATATATATTTTTTCCTAGAGTACCTTTTTATTCCCACATCTTTCACAATTTTTATAGTCCATTCCTTCATTCCACCTGCTTTCAATTCAGGAATATCAAGCATATTGTTCTTTGGCTTAGATTAAGTTTTCTTTCGTACTTCATTTTCTCTTCAATTTCTTTTCTGCTCTCTACTTGGTGTGTCTTGATATTAGGCCTTCATTTTAAGTAACCACAATTACATATTATTAACTAAATCCAACATTTTGTCCCATCATGCTTTCATCTGAAACCAGTAAGAACTCATTCATAACTCAAAATAGAACAAGATAAGAAATATGCCTTAAGATATTTGAGCTAGTCAGGCAGACACCATTTTAACTGAGACTGTAAGCACTAATGTTGGAGTCAACCAAAGTAAAACTCTGCTTTAAATGAATTTTTTAAATAGCAATGAACTATATTTGTCCCTTGCATTTGAGCAGAGCAGAGTAGTATAAGAGCAAAGGGAAAAGTGAGGTTTTTTGTTTTTGTTTTTGTTTTTTTAAAGATTTTATTTATTTGACAGAGAGAAACACAGCCAGAGAGGGAACACGAGCAGGGGAAGTGAGAGAGGGAGAAGCAGGCTTCCCGCCGAGCAGGGAGCCCGATGTGGGACTCGATCCCAGGTCTCCGGGATCATGACCTGAGCCGAAGGCAGTCGCCCAACCAACTGAGCACCCAGGCGTCCTGAAAAGTGAGTTTTACAATAAAATGTTTGAAGGGACATAGCTGGGTGCTCGGCCTCCTCCCCCCGCCCCTTTAAATTTGCAGAATACTCGTTTTATAAAAATAAGAAGAATCTTTATTATCAGGATCAGATCACAATACTGTGCTAAGCATAGTCCACTTACGATCACTGATCCTCATGACCACCTCCACAGACTTGTGTCCGTGTAATCTAATTATATTATACAGTGGAAGGTACTGAGACTCAGAAGAAGATGAAGTATGTGATTCAAAGTCACACCGCCTGGATTCAAATACTATAACTTTTTTTTAAGATTTTATTTATTTGACAGAGAGAAACACAGCCAGAGAGGGAACACAAGCAGGAGGAGTGAGAGAGGGAGAAGCAGGCTTCCCGCCGAGCAGGGAGCCCGATGTGGGACTCGATCCCTGGTCTCCAGGATCATGACCTGAGCCGAAGGCAGTCGCTCAACCAACTGAGCCACCCAGGTGCCCCCAAATACTATTTCTATCATATGCCAAAGGCATCCTCTTTTGATTCTACCACACTGCATTTATGGACAGAGCATGGTAGGTGGATTGATGGGGGATGAAATGGGAAAATAGTGGGGGCAGGATAGTATGACATAGAGCAACATTAAAGAGAGAATAAATACTCATTTCAACTGTGATGGTTATTCTTATTCTATTTTTTCAGCTGTAAATGTGCACTATCACAACATTTTAAATTTACAAAGGCATGCCTCTTGCCATTTGCTGGATACCAATGTGTTCTAGGATAATTCATGAATTCCAAGGATATTAAAACTAGAAGGAACAATAGAGATCATCTAATAAAATCTTCTCCTTCTTAAAAAAAGAATTGCAAGAAAATACTGTGAAGTGCTCCTTTATAAGCTCATCCGCTATTACTCTTTGTGATACAAAAAACAATTGGGTATCAATTTGATACTGTTTGAAAACTCCTCCAATAGCACCCATATCTATAGTGCAGTGAATGTCACACATATTTGAAGAAACAGGTTAGAGTGGACAAGGAGGAAAGGCACTGAACTGGAACTAGAAGACTGAGGCTTTAGTTTCCTAGTGTTTCTAACAAGTTGTATGATTTTGATCACTTAAACTGTTCAGATTACTCATAAGTAAACAGAAGTAACTGGACTGCACTCACTTCTTTTGGAGTCTTTTAAGGAAAAGAACTGTATATTTCTAGTATTGTGGATGCAGTTCCTTTGCTAACACATAAAGGGGTGTTGTGGTTAGATTTGGAAATCACCTGTACAAATAACATTTTCTCAAAATACAAGTTAATCTACAGATACCTCTTCTATCTTTCCAACGTTCTGAATTAGTAAATAAAAAGAAACCACAAAGGAAAATTACAGCAATGGTAAGGCAGAGAATGAACACTGTGAGGTTATCCACAGCCTTTTTATATAAATAGATATTTGTGACTCAGTTGAGGTCGTGTAAACGTGACCAAGGAGAAGAGATAACAGGGTGAGCAAGAAACTGATGCTTTGAGATGTGAGGCAATCAATACTCAGAGCTGTGGGAAAAGTCAAAAACATCAATTTGTTTAACTGGTTAAAGTAAAAAAAAATATGACTAAATAGTATTTTCTGTATGTCCTCACTCAGCGATTAAAAGAAATTAACCTCAAAAGAAAATTAATCTCATTTATTGCTTTATCTCTGTATTTGGTTCTATTTAGCTATAAATAAGTGATATAATTTTCACTGTTAATATTCTGCATCTATTTTTTAAAAATCTAATTCAAATCAATCCAAAAGTGGCTAAGTGAATCCAAACTCCCGATTCAAGTACTACCTGGGGGATGACGCCATTAGCTCTGCTTCCAAAGTCTTTGAGATAGATGTTATGCCTCAATATAAACATGCGATGCTCTGTTTACAGTGGTGTCTCCATTGGCCAGCACCATTGGATCTGGAAATCTACATCAGCAAATCTAGGACAGTTGTATTATTTGACCACTCTCACCCACCAATCATGTTCATATGCCCTATTCTTGGACTCCAATCCAACAGAGACTGTAACACACAGACAGGGAAAAATCAACAATGACTATACCTGCTAAATTGTGACACAACTGATTCTGCGGATGGGAAAAGGCACTATTTTAAGGTCTGTTTCCTCCAGAACATGTCCTTTTTTCTTTTATTTTTGAGTCCTTTCTACTTTAAACACTATTCCCCGTGTTTTTCTTTGTGTATTTACTAAATCAGAGTCTCAGGTGGGTCATAGACATAACTGAAGTTATAAGACTGCTTTATCTACCTTATCTATTGATTAGTAATTATTCATCTGTCTAGCTAAGAAGTATTGGAAGGGGTTATTTTTCAGAGTCTGAAATCAGTGTTAAGATTGATGCTCTGAAAAATAAAGTCAAACTGAGAAATTTCCTTTAGATCAAATAAATGCAAGGAAGTTAAAATATGAATAGAACTGCTTGTGTCATAGCTAATAAGCCTTTGATGTGCCCAGTGAGTTGGAGAGCTTGGCAGTTCCAAAGTCCATATTGCTATACGTTAATATATTCATATATGCTAATTTACTAATATCTAATTATAGTAATATATGCTAACAGAGAAGCAAGCAGTATTGGAAATATCACTGGGTACCGCTGTAGACAGCAAGGAATCAAAATAGAAGAAACAAGGTAGAGGGCAAAGAGACAAGCGTAGTGGAGACAGGAAAAAGTAGGCATAGGGGTAGCAAAAAAGTACAGAAAAGGAATTTAAAATAAAAAAGAATATTAGTGAGAACTTTCATGTCCATTAGGTAATTCTTGGTCATGTGACTTATTCTATTGTACTTAAAATTGACCTGCAGTCTTTCATCATAAAATCAACTCATATTAATGATTTATGTGACATATTTGGAAAAATGGTACTTTTGACAATTGTTGTTGTTTTTGGTATTATCACTTCCACTGAAGGAAATATACACATAAGGATCAAAATATTCCTAAGTATCATTCAAGAATTTTTTGTTAAGTTGTCTCCTGGCTCAACACAAGAATATCTCAGGGTGGGCAACATTACTAGCATCCTTTAAATGTAGTAATATAAAAAAATAATTATAAAATGAATTATATATTAATATTTAGGGAAGTAATTCCTATAAAAGTACTTTCTTAAAATAAAACCCTCTTTTTTATAAAATGACTAATAATCCCTTATTTATATATTTTTTATATCTCTATGCTCACTTACTGCATTTGCCAAAAGTATGGTAAAAAGGGAGACTACATTTGGCTTTTATTTATGCATACATTCCAAAGCTTGTTGGTTTTTAAATTAATTCATACCATAAATAGGCTCAACTGATATGTTCAACCTGCCTACATATCAATTAATATCTATTGATTATATATTAATTAATATATTTAGTCCTTTTCTTGTGTCTGTACCCCAAATGAATAGTGTTCAGGGTAATATGAAAACAGACCTTCAATTAAACATAAAAACATTCTAAATTACTCAGAATAGTCCTGACAGATGTTCATTGGAATATTTTGTTTTCTAATAATTAGAAAACATTGATTGTAAAGAAAAAAAGCAATTCTTTTTAATTTTTTTTATTTGGGGTGCCTGGGTGGCTCAGTGGGTTAAAGCCTCTGCCTTCGGCTCAGATCATGATCTCAGAGTCCTGGGATGGAGTCCCACATCAGGCTCTCTGCTCCACAGGGAGCCTGCTTCCCCCTCTTTCTCTGCCTGCCGCTCTGCCTATTTGTGATCTCTCTCTGTCAAATAAATAAATAAAATATTTTTAAAAAAATATTTTATTTATTTATTTGAGAGAGAGGAACAAAGCTAGAGAGAGACACAAGCATGGGGAGTGAGAGAGGGAGAAGCAGCCCATCAGGGAGCCCAATGCAGTGCTTGATGCAGGACTCAATGTGGGGCTTGATGTGGGGCGCGATCCCAGGACTCCAGGTTCATGACATGAGCCAAAAGCAGATCCTTAAGGACTGAGTCACCCAGGCACCCCCTAGAAAAGCAGATTTCTTATCCCTTTTATGCTGTCATTGGTAGCATTTTAATTGCCCCAACCTTTGTTCATATCCTTTCATGGTTGATGTTTGCATAGATGTTCACTCTATAATTGAACACTAGGGATAGATATTCTTTCCTCCTAGAAGATCCATTCACTAGCCTCTTCAGATTATTTCTTATTAAAATCTTGGATGAATAAAACACCAAAGCTTTGAAATATGTTATTTATCAAAACACGTGTGATACAACAGTATCTCTGTTGAGATTTCTGTATTTTCCGAATATTCTAAAGAAAATATTCTGTTGATTTTTATGGCATATACCTCTTGGGTCAAATGCAGAAACTGCTTAGACATATGAGAACTTTCATGAATTGAAATCTGGATAAAATCATCTGTCCCCAAATCCCAGAATTAGTTATTTAAAGGAAGAAAAATAAGAGTATTCCTGGTTTCCAAACTGGAAGAAAACATGTCTATCTACTGTCCTCCTTTCAAAGACATACAGCTTCTTTGTGCAGGGCCACTGTTCCCCAGAGCTGTCACTGCACATGGATTGGCCTTACTGGTCAGTTCTTCACTGCCAGGAAGAAATAACACCTGTTCTCCTAAAGCTCTTTCAAAAAATAGAAACAGAAGGAAAACTTCCAGACTCTTTCTATGAAGCCAGCATCACTCTAATCCCCAAACCAGACAAAGACCCCATCAAAAAGGAGAACTTCAGACCAATATCGCTGATGAATATGGATGCCAAGATTCTCAACAAGATCCTTGCTAACAGGATCCAACAATACATTAAAAAGATTATCC
>PITA01012812.1:0-47926 GCA_004023965.1 Spilogale gracilis | reverse complement strand
TCAATCAACGTGATAGAGCAAATCAATAAGAGAAGAGAGAAGAACCACATGGTACTCTCAATTGGTGCAGAAAAGGCATTTGACAAAATACAACATCCATTCCTGATCAAAACTCTTCAAAGTATAGGGATAGGGGGAACATTTCTCAACCTCATAAAATCTATCTATGAAAAACCCACAGTGAATATCATTCCCAACGGGGAAAACTGACAGCCTTTCCTCTGAGATCAGGAACAAGACAAGGATGCCCACTCTCACCACTACTGTTCAACATAGTGTTAGAAGTCCTAGCAACAGCAGTCAGACAACAGAAAGAAATAAAAGGTATCCAGCTTGGCAAAGAGGAAGTCAAACTCTCTCTCTTTGCAGATGACATGATACTGTATGTGGAAAACCCAAAAGACTCTACCCCCAAACTACTAGGAACTTAATTATGTTAAATGGACCTTAAGAGTTTGTTTGGAGTTTTTAGCAAGGAAAGCCAGGTCTTCCCATTCCGAGGGAACCCTCTGTTATCTAGGAAGTTGGTCTTTTCTGCCTGGGTGTGCAGCTGGCGAGTAAACAGGGAGGAAGCAAGAGCATAGAGGCCAAGTCAGTATCAGTTTGTAAACAGATCACTTTATATTTTTATTCCATATTCAATCAGGGCCTCTCTTAGTACTAAAAATACAGAATTTGCGAGCATAAGAAACAGAAAAGAGTAAAAATAATTTAGGGCAGAGAACCTTTAAGATTATCTTGTATACGGCCAGTGTGAACAGCTGCTTCTCAACCCCTGCCTCCACACAGTCAATAACTCACATTCAGATTAGCAAAAGAAACGGAACAGGGTTATCATTGCTATTGCTGAGAGAATGTTTCGGGAGATTGATCTTTCTGTAACTACGTAATTCCACAAAGGCTATACACATTGAGACCTTGTGGCCATCTTCCCATCTGTGAGCTTGTGAAGTGGCATTAATTCCATTTTTATAATAAATAGGCAGGTGCCCTGGCTTCTTTTAGGCCTGGAATGTGTGAGTCCGAGTGACTTTTCTTGCCTTTGCTCTGAGTAATTTTTTGCTTCAGGAAATAGTGATTGACAAACCTGAATAAGGCATGGTCCCTAAAATATATTCCATATATTTTATATGGAATAAAAATATAAAGTGATCTGTTTACAATGAGGGGACCATTTTCATGGACAAAATAAAGGTGTGATCCCCAAATCAGGCAAATAATCTATCTTGAGCCTGGGTCAAATAAATGGAAGAAAAACACATGCACTGTGGTAGGACCCACCTGAGGTCTCTCAGATCATTCCAGGGAAAATGGACTTAACCTTTTTCATGACCATGTCTACGCCAAGGCTGAGTCTTCAGGCCTTATCACATTTTCTGAATTTGCTCATGACCGAGAAGGCAAGAATACCATTAATTTACCTTCCGTCTGTGTAATGTTAACTCAGACCATATCTCCAGGCACCAGTTCATGTTTACTCATAACTGCCAAATATGCTATTATGTGGACCCAAATCACAGACCTCTTACATTCTTTTAATTTATTAAGACTCTTTATTTTTCAGAGCACTTTAGGTTCACAGCACAATGTATAGATCTGCCCCCACACATGCATAGACCCTCCCATTATCAGCAATTCCCCTCCCCCTCCCCTGGCAGAGTGATGTATTTGTTACAATTGGTAAACCTACATTTTGAAACATCACAATCACCCAGAGTCCATAGTTTACGTAGGATACGCTCTTGGTGTATAACATTCTATGGGTTTCGACAAATATATAATAACGTGTATCCAAAAACAAACAAAAAATCCCAAACATGTATTCATCATTACAGTATCACACAGAGTAGGTTGACTGTGCTAAAAATCCTCTTTACCTATTCATCCCTAGAGCAACCCCCACCCCTGGACATCAGTGATATTCTTACTAGCTTCAGAGTTTTAACTTTTCTAGGTCATATGGTTGGGAGTCATATGGTACACAGCTTCTGAAGATTGGCTTTTTTTCACTTAGTAATAAACGTTTACTTTTCCTCCGAGTCTTTTCATGGCTTCATAGCTTAGCTTATTTCTTTTTAGTGCTGAATAATATTCCACTATCTGGATGCTCCAGAGTTTATTTTCCAAACTTTGGAAATCATGAACAAAGCTGCTCTAACCATTGATGTGCAGAGTTTTGTATGGACATAAGTTTTCAGTTCATTTGAGAAAATACCAAGAAGCATGCGTGATTGCTGGGTCATATGACAAAAGTATGTTTAGCTTTGTGAGAAGCCACCAAACTGTCTTTCAAGTGGCCCCGCCATTTATATCCCACCAACAGTGGATGAGATTTCTTGTTGCTCCACATCCTCACCAGCATTTGGTATTGTCAGTGTTCTGGATCTTGGCCATTCTAATAGATGTTTAGTGTTATCTAACTGTTTTAAATTGCATTTCCCAGATGACATAATGCGGAGCCTCTTCTCATATGCTTACTTGCCACCTGATCTCTTCTTTGCTGAGTTGTCTCTTAGGGTCTTTGGCCCATTGCTCAGTTGGGTGGTTTTTTCTGGCATTCATTTATAAAAATACTTATAAAATATCAAATCACTGTGATTTACACCTGAAATTAAAAGGATATTTACATCAATTATAATTCAGTGGAAAAAAAGACCTTTCTCGTGTCAACTATTATTCAGGTAGAATGAATATCTGATTTTTTTTATTAGTTGTCAAACTAATGAGTTGGCATCCTAGAAAATTCCACTGGGAATCAGTATGGTGCGGCTAGTGTCTCCTGTTTTGGTATTGTTGTTCTATTTTTTATTTTTTTGTCTAATCACGGACTCATAATTTTTATATAGCCTGTTTGAAGTTTTTTTAAGATTTATTTATTTATTTATATTATGTTCGATTAGCCAAAATATAGTACCTCATTAGCTTTTTTCCCTTTCTTGTTATTTTCTTTTTTCTTTCTTTGCATGTTACTATTTTTTATGTGCAGTTAGCCAACATATTAAATCTTTTTGATGTTCAAGTTGTCTTATCTGAGGTCAATGGGACCTCCTTCAAGCTGTATTATATATCCTTTTAATATGACCACATTAGAATTTGAAAGCTTTCCTGCTTTCTGGGGCAAGATGTCCCCGGCTAATCTTAAATAATTTCTGTTTTATTTTTAGAATCAGCCATTTCTCCAAGGAATCTTTGTTCCTTTTAGTGAAAAACAGTATTTTGAGGTATTCATTTCTGCTAGATTGTCATTGTTTTAAGTCTTTTCTAAGATTACGGAAATTAGTAGAATCTTTTATTTGGATGGATGAGTGGGTAGATTCATGAGTGCTCACTGGTATTTCCAGCTCAAATTTAAAACCACAAAGTGTTTTAATATCTTATTCTTATTTTCCTCTCCATGGAAACTTTTCTTTCCCAAACCATTAACTTATTTACTTAATACTTCATCCTATAACATACTTTAAATAATTTCAAAATAACAGTATATCTAGCAGTAAAAATTGGAGCACAATTTTAAATGCCCATTCTCTTGAACCTTCCTGTTTGAGGAATAAAATTTTGAAGTAATGCCTAAAATTCACATATACAGAGTAGTTATGTATGCCTTTAACTTCTCTTTACTAAATTATGGCAGCTGAAATATCCTTCTTCTATTAATCCCTCTAGAAAAACCCAAAACCAGTGTTTATGATAATATAAAATTAGTCAATTATTAAAAATTATTAAGAGCCTACTATTTGTCAGATATTGTCTAGGGTGCTGTGAATACATTGCTGTCATGAACCATCAGTATAGACTAGACTTAATAGAATTTAAAAGTGGATATGTACCTGGCAACCAGCTTCTACAGTGGCACCTAATTATCCCCAGTTCACAGTATTATACCCTGTGTAATCCCCTCCCATATTACACTAGAGTTAGTCTAGTGGTCTGACCAATAGACTATATCAGAAGAATTAGTACGTCACTTCTGAAACTCAGTTATAGAAGACCCTGCAGCTACCATCTTGGTCTGGGAGATGCCAGATGCCATGTTGTTTATGACAAACATGTTTACACACTGAATTTAGTTCAATAACCATGAGCCTTAGATCTTAAAAAATATATGAGGATACAAGACAAGGTTTTGGCCTGTATAAGGAAATTAAATGATACTAGTACATAAAACTGATAGTTGAAGGTCCTTGTAAAAGAAGGGACACATACAATTTGTTCACCAAATGCACCTTTATCCCAGTTTAGAATTTTCATTCAAAGTAACTGCAAAGTCCAGGAAAACCCAAAGAAAAAAATAAGTAGAGAAAGAAAAGAAAGACAGAAAGACAGAAAGACAGAAAGACAGAAAGAAAGAAAGAAAGAAAGAAAGAAGAAAAGGACGAAGGAAAAAGAAAAGGAAGGAAGGAAAGAGGAAGGAAGGAAGGAAGGAAGGAAGGAAGGAAGGAAGGAAGGAAGGAAAGAAAGATGAAGAGAAGGAGGGAGGATAAAGGGAAGGGAGGGAGGGAGGGAGAAAGAATGTTATCCTGGATTATTAGCTCTGACCAATATTACTTCTAAATATCTCTGCATAGGGGCACCTGGGTGGCTCAGTCATTAAGCATCTGCCTTCAGCTCAGGTCATGATCCCAGGGTCCTGGGCTTCCTGCTCAGCGAGAAGCCTGATTCTTCCTCTCCCACTCCCCCTGCTTGTGTTCTCTCTCTCTTGCTGTTTCTGTGTGTGTGTGTGTGTGTGTGTGTGTGTGTGTGTGTGTGTGAAATAAATAAATATTAGTGCATAAATCTCAAATGAATTTTAGGTTTAAAAAAAAATAAAAGAGGAGGAAATTCTACCAAACTCATCCACAAACCCAGCATTATCCTGTTACCAAAACCAACAAAGTTGTCATGAGAAAAGAAAATTAAAAGCCAACAACCTTGGTGACATAGATTCAAAAGCCCCAACAAAATGTTAGCAGATCAAATTCAATAATACATTAAAAGGATCATACACCATGATCAGGTGAGATTTATTCCAGGGATACAAGAATGGTTCAACATCTGCAAATGAGTCAATATGATACACCACATTAACAAAATGGACAATAAAAATTATATGATCATCTCAATAAATGCAGAAAAAGCATTCAACAAAATCAACATCTGTTTATGATAAAAACTTTCAACAAAGCTAATATAGAGGAAACATATATGAACATATTAAAGGCCGTATATGACAGGCCTATGGTTAACATCATACACAACATTGGATCAGGCATAAGACAAAGATGTCCTCTCTTGCCATTTTATTCAACATAATGGTGGAAGTCTTAGCCACAGCAATTAGGAAAAAAAGACAAGAAAAATAAATAAGTAAAAAGCATCAAAATTGGAAACAAAAAGGTATAGTGTCATGTCATCTGCAAATAGCAGATATAGAAAATATCTATATAGAAACTATATAACTATATATAGAAAATCCTATATAGAAAATATACAGTTACACTCCATCAAAAAATGTTAAAATTAATAAATTTAGTAAAATTGCAGGTTACAAAACCAATATATGAAAAATTGTGTGTTTCTACAAACTAAAAACAAATTATCAGAAAGAGAAATTAAGAAAACCCATTTACAATTTCATTAAAAAAAATACCTAGGTATAAATTTAACCAAGGAGATGAAAGGCCTACACACTGAAAACTATAAGATATTGATAAAAGAAATTGCAGATGACAAAAACAAATAGAAAGGTATTCTGTTCTCCTAGATTGGAAGAATTAATATTGTTTAAAACATTCATACTACCCGAAGAAATCTAAAATTCAGTACAATTGCTATCAAAATTCCAATGGCCTTTTTCACAGAAAAAGAACAAACAATCCTATAAAATTGCATGGAACCACAAAAGACTCCAAATAGCCAAAGCAATCTTGATAAAGAAGGGCACAGCTAAAGGCATCTTGCTTCCTGATTTCAAGCTATGTTACAAAGCCATAGTAATAAAAGTAATATGGTATTGACATAAAAATAGACACATAGATCAATAGAACAGAACACAGAGCCCAGACATAAATCCACACATATACAGTTAGTTAATATATGATGGAGGAGCCAAGAATATGCAATGGGGAAGGACAGTCTCTTCAATAAATGGTGTTTGGAATATTCGACATCCACATGCAAAAGAATGAAATTGGGCCACTTTCTGACAACATATACAAAAGTGAACTCAGAATGGATTAAAAACTTGAATGTAGGGCCTAACACCATAAAACTCCTTGAGGAAAACATGGTGGTAAGAAACTGACATAGGTCTTGGGGATGATTTTTTTAATCTGGCACCAAAAACAAAGCAACAAAAGCAAAAATAAATAAGGGAGACTACATCAAACTATAAAGATTCTGCAGAACAAAGGAAACCATCAACAAAATGAAAAGACAATCTACTGAATGGGAAAAAAATATTTGCACATCATATATCTGCTAAGAGGCTTATATCCAAAATATATAGAGAACACATAAAACTCATTAGAAAATGATACTACTAATAATAAATCCATTTAAAAATGAGCAGAAAAACTGAATAGACAGTTTTCTAAAGAAGCCATTCTAAAGAAGGGCAACAGATACATGAAAGATGCTCTACATCTTAAACAGAGAAATGCGATATAAGTGTGCTTCAAAAAGAGGGAACCTTAAGGCAGAAATGTCACTTTGCCTGCTGTGTTCAAGACCCAACTGACCAGGTATCATAAACTTTGTTCACACCAACTTGAGCAAAAACAACAGACAGCCCTGTGCTGTCTGTGAATTAGCAGGTCATCAAACCAGTGCTGAGTCTCAAAGCTCAGATTTCTAGAGTTCGAGGCGGTGGGACTCATAGTTCTGTCCAAGGTGCTTTTAGAGATATGTATCATGAGAGCTGCGTTTTTGCACCAACCAAAACCCAACACTACTGACACCGTACAGTGAACACAAGACAGAAGCGATAGGCTGTGTGCTCCATCCTGGCTGCTTTGGCCTTACCAGTGCCGGTCATGTCTAAAGGTCAGCAGATTAAGAAAATGCCTCAACTTGTATTGGTGGTCGAAGATAAAACTCAAAGCTACGAGAAGACCAAGGAGGTTGTTTTGCTTCTTCAAAAACTTAAGGCCTGGAATGAAATCAAGAAGGTCTATGCCTCTCAGGAGAAGAGAGCTGGCCAGGGCCAAATGGGTCCTATACAGCACAGGAGACCCTGTGTCCTTTATGATGAGGACAAAAGTATCGTGAAGGCCTTCAGAAAAATCCTTGGAATTACTCTACTTAATGTAAGCAAACTGAACATTTGGAAACTTGTGCCTGGAGAGCATGTGGGACATTTCTGCCTTTGGACTGCAAGTGCTTCCTGTAGGTTAGATGATCTATGGAAAAGCTCAGAGATCCAAAGAGCCCTCTGAGCATCACACAAGAGGATTCATGGCAGAGTCCTAAAGTGGAATCCACAGAAAAACATAAGAATCATATTGAAGCTAAACCCATATGCCAAGACCACAAGATGGAATAACCATTCTTCACTGGAGCAGGAATCACAAACTCCAGATGGGTCAGGCAGCAGCAGCGCTGGAAGCCAACTCAGATGAGAAGGGGGTTCCAGGCAAGAAGCCTGTGATAGGGAAGACAGGAAAGGAGGCTGCTGGCATGAAGGAGCAGAAGAAGCCTCTGAAGGGAAAAAAATTGCAGCTACGAAGAAACCAGAAGCTGAGAAGCCAGCAGAAAAGAAACCCACCACAGAGAAAAGAAGCCTGCTGCATAAACTTAAATGTTTGTTCCATAGATGTCTAATCATTTTGGACATCTAATTCTGAATAAAGAGCTGACCAAAGGCAGTGAGGGGAAAGAAAAGATCAAAACAGTATGATATTTGCATATTACTCCTCTGTGTCCATTGCAGCATTACTTATAATGGCCAAGATAACAGAGAGAACCGAAGTGTCCATCCATGGATGGATAAAGAAGTTGTGGGAGATATATATATATATATATATATATATATATATACACACACACCCACACACAATATTATTCAGCCATCAAAAAGAATGAAATCTTGCCATTTGTGACAACATGGGTGGACCTGAAAGTCATTATGCTAAGTTCAATAAATCAGAGAAAGACAAATACCATATGGTCTCTCTTATACATGGAAGTTTAAACAAACAAACAAACAAAAACCAAGTTCTTTGATATAGAGAACAGACTGGAGGTTGCCGGAGATGGAGGGTGGGAAATGAGAGAAATGGGTAAGTATTTTAAAAACAAATCACTCAAACTTAGCAATTAAAATCCAAAAGCAGATTTAAAAATAATATACCAGCACCAAAATAGAGAGATTCCACAAAATCAAAGATGATTGAATATTAGAAAAAACAGTGAATAAAATCCAAACATTAAAAAATTTAGGAAGTCTCATGATCATCTTCACTGATATCAAAAAGACTTTTGATAAAGTTACACCAACTCTTGCTCAGATCATTCAGATGAATTTTTTGTAACATCATTAAGCATAATAGAGTATATGTATATACATGTCATCATATATATACAGATATACATATATTTACACACACCAGTATATAAACATATATACATATGCATTTAAATATTTATATATATACATATGTGTATATATGCATATATACATCTATACATATGTGTCAATATAGATTAGTAAAAAATTAGCCCTAGTGTCAAACAATACTACTAAATATTGCTTAGGGACACATATATATGTAGTAAACATGTAAAGATGGAAAAGAAAAATACAAATTCAGGACTCAGGAGGAAAAGAGGCAAAATTAGACTGGCAAATATAATTAGGGGTCCAACTTATAATTTTCTCTTCCTTAATTTGGCAGATGGGTACCTGGATTTTCATTTTTCTCTGTACAGTTTTTGTATGTCTGAAATAATTCAGGAGAAAAGAAGGTAAAAGAAGAGAACACAGGCTTTTTGAAATCAAGACAAAACTCAATTCCAATCTCATCTGTGCAATTTCCTGGCTGTAGGGTCTTTACTAGGTCATTTAACTTCCCTGAACTTCAGTTTCCTCAACTGCAAAATGAGGGTAATAACAACTTATCCACTTCCTGAAAGTATGTTTCAGCATTTAGCAAAGTAATAAACACCTAGTGTGCACTGAACATATTTGATACTTAAATTATTTCAGTAAGGCCAACATTAATTAAATGTGTATTTTTGCAATCCAAATGTGTGCACATGGGGGTGTTTACAGGGCATATACATTTCAGTTTCTTGGAGCGCAGCACTTGGGTTCTTATAATTTTACCATTCTTTTTCACGTATAACCTTTTTATTTTGCACTTCCTGTTTTAACTTTAAACATAGAAGGGACAATTTCTAGACAATCAATAGCACAGCTGCTAGGGGGAAAAAATAGAAATAAAAGAGCTAAATGATTGAAGGTTGACACTTAAAAGAATAGTTTTGCAGTTAACAGCTGTGTATTCCAGAAATAAATTATCTGATAAATACATGGTAACAAAGAGCAAAAATTGCTATCTAATATTGAGAATGCATAGCTGGACAGCTGAGAACTATTGAAAAACAATGACAAAATTTCAGTATTGACCTTCAGTTTCTAAATGAGTTACAGTTACATGACAAGAAACAAGGAAAATAATAATAAATTTAAAGTCTAAATTTTATGGCATTTAAGGCCTAAATGAGCATTGTGAAATATGCTTGAGATATCATTTAACCTTTTTTTAAAAAAAGATTTTATTTATTTATTTGAGAGAGAGAGAGAGAATGAGAGTGAGCATGAGGGGGGAGGGTCAGAGAGAGAAGATGACCCCCTGCTGAGCAGGGAGTCATTTTTAACCTTTTAAAACATGTTCTGAATACTGAACAACAAATGTAGGTCATTGTCAATGACAACGTTCTCCTCTAATTCTAACAAATTGTCTCTGCTCTTCTCTTAGTTTACTGACAGACATCACACAATAAGTCTCCCACCACACACATACCCCAGTTGGTTGTCTCTCCTCTTCTCAGTGGGGATCCTTGGTCTTCTCTCTCTGTGAAGATAGTTTATGGAATTAGGAAGCCTAGGTACCCAAATGTGAAGTCACATTTGCTGAATGTAACATATTGGACAAGGTTTTGCCTCTCTGAGCTTTAGTTTTATTAAAAAATAGGGATTAAAGTGAGCTAACATACAGCACAGACCTTTAAGAAAAAAATTAGAAGCATCATTCAAATGCAAGATATGATTAATCTCAGGAAATACTGTAAACTAGGTAGTGAGAAGGACTAGTTTCTAGGTGGTTCTTCTCCCAGGAAACAAAACAAACCCTTAGTCTATTTGGCTTCCTGTCTCCGTATCTCCCAACAACAGCAAAGCAGATATATATGAAAATTTCTCTGTTGTCTTCCTTAGCCTATATGTACTTTGCAGTTCATGTGGATTACATAAACTTTTATTTATTCTAACAAATACTACTTAGTTCCTTTTTTACTGTTTACCGTGGGTGCTGAACTAGGTGTTTTGGACACACCCCATTTAAAAAAAAAAATTTTTTTTTTAAACCCAAAGATCTGGGTGCCTAGCTGGCTCAGTTAAGTGTCTGCCTTAGCCTCAGGTCATGATCCTGGAGTTCAGAAATCAAGTCCCACATCTGGTTCCCTGTTCAGCAGGAAGTCTCCTTCCCCTTCTGCCCTTCCCCCTGCTCATGTTCTCTCTCTCTCTCTCTCAAATAAAAAAAATCTTAAAAAGTATATATATATATAAAATATAAATAATATATAAATAAAAAATATATATAAACTCCAGAGTTTAGCATTGGAGTTTAGCATTCTCCCTGGGAAGGAGTGAGTGTGGGTAAAAGAGGGAACAGAGAATAATAAGTATTGAAGAAAGAACTAGCATTCACAGTATGTTAGAAGATGATCAATTCTTTGAGGAAAAAAGGGGTGGATCAAGGAAAAGGAATGGAAGAGTTTTCAGGAAGGGGTTGTCAGCTGGGTGGAAGGAGGGGGTAGGTACAGTGTCTAACTGAGTAGGTCTCCATGAGGAAGCAGCTTTTGAGCAAAGACTTGAAGGATGAGGAAATTACTCAAGAGAATATCTAGAAAAGAACATTCTATGAAAGGGAATATCCTCTGCCAAAGACCTACGATAGAACCCTCTTGTCATATATAAGAGAGCAGCCAGGCCCTTGTGCCTGGAGAGGAGTGAGTCTGGGGAGAGTACCAGGAAAGGAAGCTAGAAGATAACATCTTACCTAAAAATACCTTACTTAAAACTTGTGACTCTTACCAAAACTTTCAAAAAAAAAAAACCCTTCTATACATTTTAAAAGCAAGAAGACTTCAATTTTTGTTCTGATGCTATGATTGTTTCAATGAATAAAGGGCACACTTAATATCTATCTTCTACTATTCTCTTTCAACTTTTCCCCTCATTTATGACTATAATAAGCTTTGTAGAGCATAAGGCCCCCACACACTTACCCCACCTTTAAGAGCTGCTTGCAGCAGGCGGTAGCTTGCTGTCCAGGTTTTATCCATGCTCCCCATCAAAGTTCCACTAAATTGTTATCTCACAGGGAAAACTGTCTCACTGCCTTTATGCCGTCCATCCAGCAGCCCAAAGAAAACAACTATTAACAAGAGCGAAAATCTAATGGGTTCCCATTTTATTTCATTACAAGGAAGGAGAGAACGTGAAAAACCCAAGTCATGGATCACATAATTTAGAAAGCAAGTTCATAGTTCCCATTTTGAAGTCAAAGAAATGGAGGTGCAAGGATGTTCACTGCTTTTCCTTCCTCACAAAGTGTCATGAGGCATTGTATTATGTTACTGCTTATCTCAGGCAGGAAGGGAAATCTTACATCATCACCATCTATGACAGAAGAGAAATTATGCTTTCCTCCATCAAATTATCTTCCTTGGCTAAGACTTTGCTTCACTGAATTAAATTTATATTTATCAGATAAAGCTATTTAGTATTTTGCCAGGTTTGCACTAGGAAGGATTTAATTTTTTTTGAGAAATTTTAGTAAAATATAAACTGATTCCCCCAAGATTTTTTTTTTAAAGATTTTATTTATTTGATAGAAATACAGCCAGAGAGGGAACACAAGCAGGGGGAGTAAGAGAGGGAGAAGCAGGCTTCCCGCCGAGCAGGGAGCCTGATGTGGGGCTCCATCCCTGGTCTCCGGGATCATGACCTGAGCCAAAGGCAGTCGCTTAACCAATTGAGCCACCCAGATGCGCACCCCCCCCCAAGATTTTTTTTTAAATTCTGACTATCTGATCTTTAGGGAAGGATTTTTTCAATAGTTATAATTATTTTCTAACACCTTCTGTAATACATCATTGTGCTGTTTTATAGCACATTTGGATACTAAATTTTTTATTCATTTTATCTAAATTCTGACATCCTATAGATCTGGCATTAAACTATTTGGTTTAGGTTTTTACTAGTAAGTGGCTGAATGTCAGAACAACTTAAAAGGTTGTTTTAAGAAGAATGAACAAAGAGAAAACAACCCTCCTTCAGTTTGGCAGGTTTCTATGGATGCACTCTGTATATGATAGAAGATCGTGTCACTGTGGAATCTAGTATAAAAAGGGCATTTTAGAAAGCTTGCGTTCTTTGCTAAGTAGGGGCCATTAATGGGTACAGTTCAAAGAAAGAACCCTGAAGTGTATCATATTTTTCTATATTCTTACTTCGCCTCTACCACCAGTTTGCTTCATTTTGATTTACATATTCCTGCTTTCCTAGCCATGTACACATACTCACTTTACTGGAAATGCTATGTTCTCTAATGGCAGTGGATAGAACCATCATCACTTTCTACACCTCTAAGCAGTAGACAGACATTTTCTCTGATGCATTTCCTTGAGAGGAGATCCCACTTACTGCTTAGAAAACCAAAGGCTTACACTGTGTGTGGGTCATCCCTCAGGCTCCCTTGAGAAGAGTTAAATGAAACAGATAAACACAAACACTAGAAAGTTTTCTTCTGTCAGTTTTCAAGACTGATATAGTTCTTCTTTGACCAAAATGATCATATTGACCCATCAGTGACAAAGAATAAAGGAAACTAAAAAGTGGGTTATCTTGAAAACCATCAGAAAAAAAATCATGAAATATATTAATATACTTGACTATATAACAAGTTTGTCTCTATGAAATTAAATACATTTCCATATACCACAAGACTATTATAAATACAGATAGTAAAACCCTGGAAAGAAATACAAGAAGTGTTTCATTGGTTGTTTCCAGTGAAGGGAATGGAGAGATTAATTTTAAAGAGAGCAGTCTCTATCCCAATAACAGCATAGTGAAATGGGCACTCTCACAAATTGCTGGTGAATGTCTCAGTGAAGCATTCTGTCAAGAAAGCAGTTTGCAACATCAACGAAGGACCAGCAACATTTTTCATGCCCTTAACCTTAGTAATTCCATTTTGAGGAATTTACGCTAAGGATATAAGCTAAAATGTAGAGGAGGGTTTTAGGGGGTTTTTTTGATTTTTGTTTTGTTCAGTTTTGTTTTTGCAAAATATGTTACTGGAGAATTTTTTTACAGAAGTGAAAATGAAGGAAAATTTAAAAGCCCCAAATTAGGTAGGATTAGGTCATCTTTTTACTGTTTCCCAATTATTTTGTACATACATGTTATTAAAACAGCCAGCATAGCGGGTTCTCTCTGTCTTCATGGATACCTTCCTAAGTAGCTGAGTGCTCAGAGTGAGACAAGACTCTCCATCTCTGTGGTCCCAGAGCCTACTATAATAGCTGGTCCCAGTAAACTCTCAGTCAGTACTTCTAAATTAGTAAAATTTTATCTGTCATGCAAGCCATAATGACCACAAGGTTATTATTTCTCCCCAACTTTCATTGCCTACATACCCACAAACATGAGAATAATTTATTCCATTTTTGCAGTTTAGCAAATTTGACTGTTTAAAACAAACTGAATTTAGGTTTATCTGTTTGTACATATAGATAGAGCTATTGGCACCATCATAAACAAACTGAATTTGTATTACCATGAGAGGTATTAATATAAAGATAATCAGTAAGATAAGAGAAAGTATTTCAAGTCTGTTTTAAGATCTTATATGAGGGCGCCTGGGTGGCTCAGTGGGTTAAAGCCTCTGCCTTCAGCTCAGGTCATGATCTCAGGGTCCTGGGATCGAGGCCTGCGTCAGGCTCTCTGCTCAGAGGGAAGCCTGTTTCCTCTGATCTCTTTGCCTGTCTCTCTGCCTACCTGTGATCTCTCTCTGTTAAATAAATAAAATATTTTTTAAAAAAAGATTTTATACGAAATTTTCAATGCTTGGGAAAACCAACCGATTCAATGTCAGATGGATCCCAGAAGATACATGAGGCTGATACGATGTGGAATAAAAATTATAGAGTTTGGAAAATCAATGTCATATGTGTATATATGAACATTCAGGCCATTTTTCTGTATCTTAAAAATAATTTTAAGCTGCTTTAAGAGGCAATCTATTGAGTATAAGCTCAATTACCTCCCAGCACAATGAGAAAAATTGCAGGTGAGTTCACAAAACACTATGGAAAAACAATTTTAGACTGTTATTGGGAAGTTGTCTGTACAAAAAAGTGTAATAGCTGCACTTCAATCCAATTCTGGTCTTTGCAATTTACTTTAAGATGTGCCAATCCTCAGTAAATTATGTGAGAAGTGGACAATGAAATCATTATTTACCTGAATTTTAATACATTCCTATTTTACTCCAGAGTAGAATTAAATAAATCAATAAATGGAAGGGTTCATGTGTAGGAGATTGACATGCCCATACATACAACTTTTATTCAGGATTTGAGTGTGGAAGGAGGTAGAAAATGATTTCAGCATTAACGAATTGGCATACTAGTGGAACTTTTAAGAAGCATGAAGAATTAAATTAAATATCTGTTAATATCATGTAACTCTGGATAACATTTAAAAAATCATGCATGAAAAAATAAACAGATAAATGTTGAGCAAGAGAGAGAAAACTCACCTTAAACAACTCAAGCAATTCCTCTAGAAAGGAGAAGGAAAGGAAGGGGGTGGGGAAGGAAGGGAGGGAGGAAATAATTTAGAGCTCATATAACACCTAAGCGACCCTCTTATAGGGTGTTGACTACCTCCTGGATAGGTGGGCAGCAGACAAGGTCTTGGCCACCCTGAGGCAGAGACAATATGGCACACCAAAAAGGATATACTTTAAAGTCAAAGCCCCAGAGTTTTGAACTCAGTTTTACCATTGCCACCTAAGACAATCTGATCAAAGTAATTTCTTTAAACCCTTACATCTACATGTGAAAACAAACTTTGTCTGTACCATATATTTTATAAGGTAAAATCATATATTTTCTCCTCAATACATGTTTTTCTAGGAGCTGCTCAGTAAATAACATCTTTCCTTTTTCCCAGAGGTACGGGAGGAAAGATACCAATCAAAACTACATCTAGTTGCAAATATTATTTCCAGAAGTTTTCAAAGATTGGTGTTGGTGTTTTAGGGTTGTTGGTGGCTCCAAGAATCCTGTAAGTGAAGCTGAGTTTTAATTAAGGACTATAGATCCAAGACTCAGTGTACAGAAAGTATAATTGCATTCTATATCCTGAAAACCTGTTTGGATATATTTCCTTGAATTCAGGCATTCAAATAAAGTTTGTGAGATAACTGTAGGCTTGAATATTTCAATGAAAATGGATAATATGACAGGAAAAATGATAACACTTATAACCCATGTTCCCCAGGCCATATTGACCTGAGAGAACAAAGCTTTGTGTCAGAGTTAGAATAGAGATAAACATTAAACAGCAGAATAGATGAAATCCCACCCCACTGGTCATTCCTTCATTTTATTCAACAAATATTTATCGAGTATCACATATGAACAAAACACTCTGCCAGGCACTGGGGGTATGATGGTGAACAAAACAAAAGTAGTCATGTATCTTAAAATCTGGGGAAGGCAATGGAACAAGTAACAAGTCTTACCTAGACTTGGGAAAGGGGACAGTTGCGATTAAGATGGGTGTCCTCTAGGAAGGAATGCTTGAGCTGAGTTTTGATATATCACCCGGAGTTAACAAGGTAAGGGGAGAAGGCACAAAGTCAGGAGGAACGTTAAGGACAGATGGAAGAGGATTTTCAGTGATCCCATTGTCAGAGGGAAGCTATCACATCTGGGGATGAAAGAAAATCTAAATGGCTGGGATAGGAGCTGGGGTGCAGAGAGAAGTCAAAAGGGAAAAGGGAAGTTGGTAACGGTCAGGCTTCACTTTCATCTTAAATGCAGAGAAATCATCAAAGGATTTTAAGCTGGAGAAGTGGTGTGGAGAGAATTTGCCTTTTAAAAAATCCACTGTTGGGCACCTGGGTGGCTCAGTGGGTTAAAGCCTCTGCCTTTGGCTCAGGTCATGATCTCAGCGACCTGGGATCCAGGCCCACATCGGGCTCTCTGCTCGGCGGGGAGCCTGCTTCCTGCTCTCTCTCTGCCTGCCTTTCTGCCTACTTGTTATCTCTCTCTATCAAATAAATAAATAAAATCTTTAAAAATAAAAAAATTAAAAATCCACTGTTCCTAAGGTGTGGAGAACCAATCGTTGGGAGGGAAGGACAAGACAGATGAATTAAGAGGCCACTGCAGTAAATGGTGCAAATCTAAGTCTGTCGTAAAACATTTTGGCCAATTGTTCCTCCCTGAGAGCCTAGGAAAAATACTTTATTTCCCAGAGAAAGTCTTCCCTCTGTAGTGTAGATGGAAGGACGTCATTAGTTGAACAGTAATTAGAAGGTAAAACTGGCAAGAAATGGTAATGGACTGGATACAGTTGCAAGACACAAGGGCTAGTTGAGGATTTATACAACTGGACAGATGAGAATGCCATTCATTTGGGGAACAATGGAAACTTATAAGTGAATAGGTAAGGTTTATTGAGCATTTACTATGCAACAGTTATTGTTCTAAATGCCTTGCACACTTTATTAAATTCGTTTGTTTTTTTTTTACAACTCTATGATCTAGGTAGTAGTACTGTTTTCTCCATCTTTTAGTTGATGAACTGAGGCTGAGAAAGGTTAAGCAACATGTTCATTTACACATCAGTACAAGTAGTGGATCTAGGTATTGAGTCCAGAGCTATGCTTTTCACCACATACTATGCTCCCTCCCTGTTCAAGATGTATTTCCCTTAGTTCCAACAAAAGGACCTCTTTCTCCTTCCCAGCTCATCTTGTGGTTTTCATTCTCCAATGGTCACTTGCAGGGCTCAACAATAGTTTCCTCATAGCTAAGTTGCCATCAATTCTCCAGACTGAAAAAATATTTTTGTCTCTGTGTTGATGTCACCCCTCTGGGTCATAAGTTATTGTTGTAATTTAGGTTGAGAGACACAGAGAAGAAGATCCCAATTTGCATTCCTAATGGTCCAATGCAGGTTTATGGACAAATGGATCTTCTTAGACTGCTCAGATTGCCATAACAGGATACCACAGACTGGATGGCTTCACTAACAGAATTTTATTTTCTCATCATTTTGGAGGCTGGAAGTCTAAGATCCGAATGTCAGTATGATTGAGTCCTGGGTAGAGTTCTCTTCCTGACTTAGAGATGGCTCTTTTCACTGTATCCTCCTGTGGCCTTGCCTTGAAATTTGCACATTGGGATGGAGGAGAGAGATAGAAAGAGTTAGTTCTCTCTCTTGTTCTTCTTATAAGTCCACTGATTCTATTGAACAAGGACCCCAGCCTTACAGATTTGTTTAACCTTAGTTACCTCCTAAAAACCCTATCTCCAAATACAGTCAAGTCACATTGGGGGTTAAGGTTTCAGCATCTGAATTTGGGGGGAAAACAATTCAGTACACAGTATGGACCCAGGGGTCTTCTTTAAGAAAGATAACACAGAATTAGTCCAGAGCGTCTCAAAGGCCCTTGAAATGATACTTCCCCAGCGTCTCAGTAACTTTGCCTCTGACTAGGAAGTCATTAGACTTCTGTTCAGCTCTAACTTGGGAGTGTTCAGGAAATGGCTCAGGAAATTCATGGAAAAGATGAGAGAGTTAGGAAGCAAATCTTAGTTCAGTGAGCATGACAATAAAGCGGGAGGCCATCACTGCAGGAAGTGTTGACCCTGGCTGCTTCAGAAATCCCAGACCCTCAATCACAATCATCATCAATGTCCATGCCAAACAACAGAGCCTAGGAGCACTTGCCCAATATCATAGGTGCAATACCTTCTAGGACTCCAGAAATAAGTAGAACGAGTTCTGAAGTGAGCAAGGAGGGTCGGGGGAGGGAGGACATAGGTAGCATGTGGGAATATCTGCAAGGGAAGCCATTGAAACTGTGATTCCCCATACAGTGGTATAGGCTGCTATAACCCGAGACACACAAGTCTAACACGGAGTGAGAGGGCTATGATACAGTCCTTTCTCCTTATTTTCTGCCTGGTTTCTTCAACACTTCTCACCAAATCGTTTTTGTGACTTAATTCTGTGGATCTAGAATTTTCTTAAGAACACCCTAGATTTATTTTCAAATGCTTTAGAAAGAAAATAGTTATTTTGTCATTGTACTCTTAGGTTCAAAGTATAGTTTGTTTTGTATTCCCCTGAACTGTTTGATGTCTGAAAAGTAAACAATCAGGCTAAAGGTTTCTAAAATTCAATATGATTAAAAAAATATTTATTGAGCATAGCAGTTCTTCTCTCCAAGTTCCCTTGAAATATTGGTACTCTACTTTAGATTTCTAAATTAAAAAATGTGAAGATTAGAATGCTGCTGTGTTCTGTGCTCTCACATACGAGCTACCCTTGGGCAAAAGGACTTCCTCTCTCATACTCTCTCCCGCAGCTGACTGCTTCCACAGTTATTTTTCTGCTTTTCTGGAAAAGTTAGAACTTTTCCATCATTATTACCTGGGAGAAAAACACTCACAGAACAATCTCAAGTATTTTCCAATTAGAAAAAAAAAAAAAAAAAAAAAAAGCTTGTTTTAGAAAGTCCCTGGTAAAAGAAGGTAATAGTAAAATGCTGATGACTACTTCCCTGACTACTATTTTATACATTATACATAGGTATAGGAACAACCAATTTTTTTAGCCTTTTGTTTTACGCTACAACAATATCTTAAAGAACACTAGATCTCAAAACAGACTACCATCTATTAATAATGTCTACATTTCCCTGGGAAATAGGATACATTCAGAATCTAGTCCTTTGCCTGTGACTCATTTCTTAATGAAATTCTTTTATCTTACAGCAACTAATGGAATATACCTCAGGGCCTGGTCCCATCAGAGGCATTTTAGAAAATTACTATTTTATATGAGCACTGTTACACTAATTTTAATTGTTGGGGCTTATGTTAAATCATCAGAAAACAGATCTTTTATTTTTTTATTATTTTTTAAAGATTTTATTTATTTATTTGACAGAGAGAGAGATCACAAGTAGGCAGAGAGGCAAGCAGAGAGAGAGGAGGAAGCAAGCTCCCTGCTGAGCAGAGAGCCTGATGCGAGCCTCGATCCCAGGACCCTGAGATCATGACCTGAGCCGAAGGCAGAGGCTTTAACCCACTGAGCCACCCAGGCACCCAAGAAAACAGATCTTTTAAAGGAGCTAGTGGTAATGTTTTAATTACATATATTTTTTTTTCAAAAGTTATAACATGGTCAACTTTCCGGTAACTTTGTATATGTGTGGGATGTGCATAAGAGACTTGGTTTTATCCTCTGACCTCTACTTCATCATAAGAGTTAGGGCTAGAAGAGATCTTAGAGATCTTCTAGTCCAACACATCATTTTAAAGACAGTCAACATTTTAATGACTTGCCCAAGGCCAAAAATCTGGGGTGAGGCAGATCCAGAGCTAAGGGCCCAAGTCCTCTGGTTCCAGACCAGTGCTTGTCCCACCCAGCTATATTCTACCATCTTTACGTTGGCCTCCGTGCCTCTTCCTGTCCACAAATGTATTCATACGATAAGAAGAACTACTCACATCATAGTCCCCTTCAGGAAGAAGTGGAGCTGCACGATAGCTTCAAAGTGGAAGGCTTAACGAAATGAATTCTAATCAAATAGACAACACAAGGTATAAACATTTGTCAAAATTTCAGGCAAGAAGAGGAGCTCCTGTCTCTTTTTGTTGTCCTCTTTAAGAAAGAAAAGAAAAGGAAAAGAAAAAATTCTTAATGTCTTGAGTTTCAGGAAAAATGCTCTATTAGTGAGTCAGACTCTCAAAATAATGTTAGCAAAGGAAGTGACTGTCAATGCGTGGGTGAGATTTTTTTTTTAGAAGTCACATGAGAAAAAATAGTTCTATGTGTACAGTTCCGAAACATTCTTCCTCCACTCTTCAGGGCTTCCTCAAATTTCCAGGCTGCCATGAACTAATTTATGTTTATTTTGCTTTCTCAACTTCTTCCTCATGTACCCCAACATATAGACCAAGAACATTATTATTTTCTTCCAGTATTCCATGTACTCGAATACGTGTCTGTGACTTTGCTATTTTTCGTTTACTTTCCTGGGATGTCATTGCCCTCCTTTTTCTCCACTTGTCAAAATCTTAGGCACCTTTCAACACCTGATTTAATACCATCTCCTCCATGAAGGCTTTGCCTATCTGCAAATGTATAATTAGTGACAACTTCCCATAGCACTTTTGTTAAAACCTCCTAGAGAAAGGAATCCAGTCTACCTTGTTCTGAAGTCTACATGGCTATCTTCCCTGCTGGATTCAGATCTACTTGAGACCTAGGAAAAGAACTTATCTTTATATGTGCTGGGGATGTGTTAAATACTGAGGATTCCAGAGTAAACATGAAAAAGCCCTTGGCTTCGAGAAACTATCTAAAATCTAGCATGCAAATATAATTGAGGTTATATTCTCCTGTCGGAAAACAAATCTTGACATAAGGATTTGAATGCAAGTAGTATGTCTAAGTAGTAAGAGTGAGGAAATGAGATCGTAGAGGGGAAAAATGCCCCAAAAAAGAAGCACAATAATAATGAGCAGGTTTCCACACAAATGGAAAAAAAAAATAGAGTGGTGGTTGCCAGAGGCTGGGGTGTGGGGGAAATTGGAGATGCTGGTCAAGAGGTACAGAATTTCCAGCAATAAGATGCATAAGTTATGGGGAACTGATGGACAACATGGTGGCTACAGTTAACAATACTATTTGTACGCTTGAAATTGGCTAAGAGAGTAGATCTCAAGCAGTCTCATCACAACAATAATAAAAATGTAACTATGTGAGGTTCTGAAGGTGTTAATTAAGGTGAATGTGGTAGTCATCTCTCAATGTATACCTATATAAAATCATCATATTGTACACTTCAAATATACATAGTTTTATAGATCAATTAGCCTCAATAAAACTGGAGAGAAGATAATGAGAGGTTTCTACCGTGGGGTCCACTCTTGCTGAAGACCCGCTGAGAAACATGTCAAAGGTGCCTCTATTATTCTGAGCTAAGGACACTGGGGTATAAATACCTTAATTCTACCCTCCTTGTTTCAGGGGGCTAATAAAAGATTAACTCAAAGTAACTTCCAGCCAGCTCTATTCCTCCAAGTAGCCAGGGAAGACTTTGAGGCAGAGATAGAAGTACCCGAGGCAGGAAGCTGTTGGCAGGTCCAGCAAGTGTCCACCATGGTTGCAGATGACCTTCAGGCAGGGCCAGGAGGACGCAGGTAGAGCAGCAACACTTTCAGCTATAGGGCCATAAATGGTTACTGCTGGGTTAAACTCTTGAGTTTCCATAAATCTAGTTGCTACCCTTAACAAAATGTAAATGCTGAAAAAAGACTGACTTGACTCTTCCCTAAGGAAACTGAGGGAGTTTTTTTTTTTTTAAGTATGATTTCCTTATCAAACCAAAATATATAATTAGATTTGATTTCCTGTGAATTACTGAGTTACAAAAAAAAATTACTTTATTAGAATAAATTATCCCACACTTTGGTAAGAAAATGTATTCTACCGGATATTAATTTTTGGGAACTGTGGAAGCTTCATCCCTGGCCTAGTACATGGCAATTTTTGTGAATATTCTGTAGATTCTCAAAAAGGGTATGTAGTCTCAGCTTTTTGAAGTATGTACCTGTGTTCCCTTCTTCACGCTGAAATCATGAGGATTTCTTGGGTGACAGTATGTCACACCACTGCATATAGCCAAGTATTAATTACACACATCAGTGGTGTCCTACAAGTACCCCAGTTTGGCCAACTGTAATGCCCAGAGAAAGGTCACAGGTAGACTGTGCTCTCCTGTTCATTAAAAACTTAAAGGAATCAACTTCTCCAAATGTCATCCAAAGTGTATTTGGAGAGATTTTGCCAGGAGGACAATAGAATACAGGAAACGTATGTACAGAGCGTATGTGTAGAAATACGTTTCCTTCTATCCCAGTGCACACTACAAAAGACACAGAGTACACACTCTGTCAGAAGGATCACTCTGATGGGGCATACTAGAATTATACATTCACGAAGCATTCCTCAGTGTGTCTTATGAGGCCAACTGTCTTCCTCCTGAAGTTGTCATGCTCCTTTAAGCTTTACAGAGAATACATTATTTTTTTAAAGATTTTATTTTTTTATGTATGTATTTGAGATAGAGAAAGAGCAAGAAAGAGCACGAGGTGTATGTATGGGGAAGTGACAAAGGGATTGGGAGAAGCAGGCTCCCTTCTGAGCAAGGAGCCCCACTCAGGATCCTGAGATCATGACCTGAGATGCAGACAGAGGCTTAAAGCGCACTACAAAGCACACTAACCCACTGAGCCACCCAGGTGCCCAGAGCTGACTTTCATTGCTGCTTAAAGGGTCTTGTTCATTACCTCTTCATGGTCTCTGTGTGTTCCACCTCACTCTCCGGCTTTGCCTTTAGTAGTATCACAAAAGATGTATTTCACTAGGATCCCAGTTTATTTCATTTAAAAATTCTTCTTTAATATTTTTTCCTACAGTAACAGGGACATTTTTCTTGATTCTTCAGAGAATGCAACAGAAAATCTACTGAAAACTATCAATAACTCAACTTTTTAATGGATTGCGTGCTTGGTTGCACAGTGGTTCCTGAACAGTTTTTTATCCCCTTTTATTGATCACTAGATGATGAAAGGACTAAATGTCTTCTTTTGCACTTTCAACTTCATTTATCAACACTGTATTCTCAGCAGAGGCACCTGGGTGGCTCAGTGGGTTAAGCCTCTTCCTTCAGCTCAGGTCATGATCTCAGGGTCCTCTGATGGAGCCCCACATCGGGCTCTCTGCTCAGCAGGGAGCCTGCTTCCTCCTCTCTCTCTGCCTGCCTCTCTGCCTACTTGTGATCTCTCTGTATGTCAAATAAATAGATAGAACCTTAAAAAAAAAGTACTTCTCAAAAAAAAAAAAAGTACTTCTCAAAGTTTAAAAAAAAAAATTCAGCTCCTACAGTCAACCACTTTCTCTGTCCTTTCCAGGAGGAAAGTCTTTGTAAGACTTGAGCTTGGAGGGGCTCTGTGAATTCAACGCTGCCTCTTCGCTCAGGGTTCATAACCGCAAGTGGTCTGTAAGACAGAAAGTCCTATATTTAATGTCGCTCTCTTGAATGCTTTAGCTTTCTGTCATTAAAGATCTCCAATTCCACACCACATATCCTACTGGTCTAAATATTTGAAAATCGCTTCTCTGAGAATATTTATTTGCTCCATGTTCAGACAGCAAACTCACAAACTTCTGAACAGTAACCTATGGCTGCATTGGGAACTAACTACATTAGCTTTGCCAGCAAATTTTTTCACTCAGGATAATGAGGAGTCATCAGATGACACTACTTCATAATTTAAGAAACTGATGCCTTGTCCTGAAAGAGTTAATTATTATAGCCTATCAAGCAATCCAAATTCCAAGGAAGTAGTTTAAAGATAGAAAAATCCTACCATTTTCTTTTTTCCGTTTGCTTGTTTTTGCATATTGCTATTATTTTCTTCTTAGAGTTTTTTTTATTAACATAATGTATTGTTTGTTTCAGGGGTACAGGTGTGTGAATCATCAGTCTTACACAATTCACAGCACTCACCATAGCACAGACCCTCCCCAGTGTCCCTAATCCAGCCACCCCATCCCTCAACACAAACCTCAGTTTGTTTCTTGAGATTAAGATTCTCTAATGATTTGTCTCCCTCCCAGTTCCATCTTGTTCATTTTTTCCCTCCCTACCTCCCACAATCCCCTGCCCTTCCTCTCAAATTCCTCATATCAGAGAGCTCTTTGTCTTTCTCTGATTGACTTATTTCACTCAGCCTAAATCCTTCCAGTTCCATCCACATCTTGCAAATGGCAGTTCCTATCATTTTCTAATGTAAACTCTGAGATATACTGTGCAAGGCCTATGGAAGTTAGTGTCTATGGGTTTCAGGGGTATTGGGAAACATACCCACTAATTTCCAACATATATATGTACATGCGTAGTACACACACACTGCCAAAATGGAAAGATAATTTTTTCTACTCAAGAACAGCAGCTAATTTTTTTAATATCATAAGAGGCAGACAGAGAGACAAAGAGAACTGGTTATAACAATTTCCCCTCTTTTCCATAATATTTTACTATTAGCATGAATTTACAGAAACTGGCAGTTCTCTTACTTCAACAGCTGTTATTCCAAGCAATGCCATATTTAGGGAATAATTTGCTAGACCTAGTTACCAAGAACATCCAAAGTTAATAGCTTGATTTATATCTAAGGCATTTAAGGTTTAAAATTACAGAGAGGGAAAAAGCAAAAATAAAAAAGTGATTAATGCTGTCATTTACTTCAATCCAACTAGATAAATTAAGAGCATCCTGAATGCCTTCACTTGTTCTAGCTAAGCTTTCAAGGGTTCTAGAATGCTATTGCTATAACAAAACAAATAAAAAAATAACAAGTTTTCTGTGAAAAGAACCCAAGTTTTTTCCCGAAAGCCAGGCGAAAAGAATGGTCAGGAGTATTTTCACTCATGCGGGGAAAATATGACCAAACATAAGATGTATCAACAATTAAATCCTGCTCTTATTTGTATTTCGTAGTGTAGTATGGTTAAATTCTTTTTTTTAGTTTGTAGTTTTCTTTATTGGTTTATGTGGGAAGACTTAGAGAATGGTTAAATCTTAAAGGCTTTTAAAACTGATACTATTGAGTTGCTAGAGTAACGTTTTTTTTAATCATGTCATCCTTAAAAATAAACTTATGAATCTACATTACAGATCCTAGAAGCTAGAAATCAAGTGATTAATAAGTGAGCCTAATGTATCTGTGTTCCAGAATATTCTGCTTCAATCTATCCTATAATAATATCTGAATTACTGTGTACTACCAGAATACATAAAACAATTCATATGCATTATAAACAGGTGTATTAGAAACAATGTGTACATATGTATAAGACATTTGATTAAATCAGGTTTTCTGGTCCAGAAATACTCACTGAGCATCTACCTTGTATCAGGTACAATGACAGATTATCTTCAGAAAGAACACTTTCAAATTACTTACATTTTATTATCTTTCTGGAGAAAATCGATGGGTGTTTTAATTTATTTCAGGTAGATAGAGTCTTATTTTTAAAAATGCTCACTTTTTGGGGCACCTGGGTGGCTCAGTCATTAAGCATCTGCCTTTGGATCAGGTCATGACCCCAAAGTCCTGGGATCCAGCCCCTTATCCTACTCCCTGCTCTGCGGTAAGCCTGCTTCTCCCTCTCTCACTCCCCCTGCTTGTGTTCCCTCTCTAGCTGGATTTCTCTCTGTCAAATAAATAAATAAAATCTTTTTTAAAAATGCTTACTTTTCAATGATTTTTAAGTAATATCAAATTCACATATTATGTTGGTGTGGCTTTAAGACACAAAAACTTAAATGCAAAAAGTAAAAGAACTGCTTAATAATAGCATAGTAAGTCGAAGCTCAGTTATTCACCAAGTATTTAGTCAATGCTTATTGTGTTCCAGGAATTGTTTCAAGGCCTGAGAATACAGTTTCGACAGGACAGAGATCCTTGCCTTCATGGAGTTTAGATGACACCGTTAGGAGATGCACAGGAATCCATTTGCAGTTTTCCTTATTGTTTTTGTCATAAGCTCTTAGAACTTTGATTATCACATTCTGCAATCAGACCATATCCCATACTTCATGAACTGTTAATAAATATCAATCAAGGGAGTAACATGCCCTAAATAGAGAAAGCCTGCTATTATGCTTTTGCTTAACCACAGGTGGTAATGCAGATGGACAACTGTGAGTCATATGCATTATTAGAAGTTGATCTTTATAGAAATAAAATTACATTATGGACCTTAAGAGTAAAAGAATGTCACCAGTATAAAAAAAAAAAATGTGTTTTGAAAGTGTTCCTATGTGGTTGATTTATTTTAGAAATAGATCTGTAATCTTTATAGATAACCATTACTAATTGTTTTCCTTGTGTAACATATAATTAAGAGAAAGGTTTATGCCTCCAACACTATTATAGTAGCAGAAAAAAAAATGTTCAGCCATAGGGCTAGGAACTGGGAATTAGCTTTGATATACACAATGGTAATTATGCTACTAACATCTAGAAATAATACAGACCATACTAGTAGCTTTTTCTTTCTTAAAAGGAGTCATTATAATGAATAACATTTTTAAACACCAACATTGCCATGCCCTGGCTATTTCAAAAACATCATCTTTAATCTACACAGCAAGATTCTCTACAATGTGGGCATTATTCTTCCATTTTACTGATCAGGCAACTGAGACTAAGGGAGATGAAGTGATCTGTCGAAGACCGTAAGCAGAGACAGCACTCGGGATGAGCATTTTGAATCACCGCATCACTTGTCCCCAGGAGTGCCCAAATCACTGATCACTATTTAGCCTACCAGCCTCAGACCTAGAGATCAAAGTATAACGTCTGTAGTACAGTATATAATTCAACTAATTAAAGAAGCATAAGTAATTTGGGAGGAAAATTCGAGTGTATTGGGGTCTGAGATATTTAGCGATTAGTTATTTCCCTGGCTTCCTACTTAACTTTTCTTCACATTCATCCAAAAAAAGGAATGAGATCAAATACACAGATAATAACAACTCTTAGTCATTGTTATTTTGTTACAAATACACTGGAAGAAAACCTTCCCTTGAATTCTCTGAGTTAGGATTCTCAGACAATCCTTTCTGGGACCAGTGGGCTGAAATAAACATTATTAATAATAATAATAACAACCCTAAGCCAGACTTACAGTATCTGAGTATAACTGAGTAATGGAGAGTAACTAGTTTCACAAATTCTCCTCCTCCTCCTCCTGTAGTATCACACTTGCTCCCCTAGTCCAGCTATGTATGAAGAATAATTTACCCCGGAGGTGAAAATTTGCATTACAGGAGACATAAAAGGGAAAGAGATCACTTTTTCCATTGCCAGTGCCTTTGGGGTGACCCTAATACAAAATGTGTATTTTGGGTGGTTTATATGTGTAATGTTTTTCTTAATTATGAGTGAAAATTCTCACACAGACAACTAATGGAGTGTGCAGAAGTAGTTCTCAGTGAAGTCTCACGGTCTAGAGTTTAGTAAGTGGTGAGAAACAGCTGGAATTTAGACTTGACAAATAGACCCTTAAGGTAATAAAAAATTTGGCGATAGACTTTGTCATGGTATATATTCCAGACGGCAATTTCAAAAGCCATTTGCCTTATTTTGTAAGCAGCCTTTGATGGAGCTGTTTCAAAATGAATGAGATTCATTTAAATTATTTCCTCCACCCAAGGAACCCGACCTTGACAGACATGGACCAAACGACTCTAACCTGTTTTTCAGTATCAGGATCTAGCGAGAAGCCAGCCAACCAAGAAGAAATAGCAACTGTCTAGTGTAGGAGAAGCAGAATCACACATAGCAGAGCCAAGGAGAAGTATAGTTAAAGGAGAAACACGGATCTTAGTTGCAAAGAGGCTGAATCTGTAGGAATACTAAATCTAAAATCAACCTTTGACTAAGGTTACAGAGAAGACAGTGAAATATGTATCTGGAAAGAAAAAAAATTGATCTTTCTCTAAGTTGTTTAGTAAGTCCTTTAGAGGTATGGCCTGACTGAATGCCAAAAGCAACAGTGAGAATTTCTGGCAAATATTTTGCCATCCTGTACCTGAAGGCTGGTATATCTGTGTGATGGGATTCTGTTGGGGTAGCCTTGAGGCAGAAAACGTTCTTTTAAAAAGAAAAAAAAAAAAAAAGGTTGAGGTAGAGATAATGCCAGTACTAGAAATTCTAGACTAAAATGATACTCTTATTCCCACTTTCTAATAAATATTGACATATGGATCTCGATAATATACTTAAATGGAATCTTGCTATAAGCTTGCAAGGAATGCAAGCCTCTGAAAAACATAAAGGTATCTTTATATAAACTCTAAGACCATGAAAATAAAGCAGTTAACAAAATAAAGATTCTCTGCCTTCATGTTGGAAAGGAAAGGCATTGTCTGAAGGAAGAGAGGGTATATGTTCTATCTTTCAGAACCCAAAATCTTTCTTGCATTTAGAACCCCAAATCTTTTCAACTCTATTTTTGATTTTCTCCTTGTCTTGCAATAAAATTAATTTGGATTTGTTATATGTAAATGACAGACTGTTGTCAAAATTTTTATTTAAGGAAAATTAGAAAATCTTCTCAGGGCGTCTGAGTGGCTCAGTAGGGTTAAGCATCCAGCTCTTGATTTCAGCTCAGGTAATGATCTCAGGGTAGTGAGATCCGCCCCAGCATGTCCGCCTCTCAGCTGATCATGGAATTTGCTTAAGCTTCTCTCCTTCCCTCTGCCCCTCCTCCACCCTTGTTAAGATTCTTTCTCTCCCTCTACCCCTCCCCCCATGCTTAGGTGCCTGGAGTGTGTGTGCTCTCTTACAGAAAGGAAAAGGAAAAGGAAAAGAAAAAGAAAAGAAAGAATAAAAGCCTCTCAAAATTTCTCCCATGGGCCTGGAATTCCATGGTTCATTGGACTATTATTCCAAAGGGTGCACAATTAAGACACACTAGTTTTCCAGAAGGGTAACTCATTACACTCTTATGTAGCATACATAGCCTTTCATTGATGATGTGTATACCACATTGCATTCCATAGTAGCAGCTTTCTGAGAAGAAATCCAATTGGTCATAAGGTACAGATAAACTTTGATTAGAAAGAAAAGTAAGGAAGACAGAAGATGAACATTGGTGATTTTATTGACTGGAAAGTTTCCAAAATCAGAGATGAAAATATATATGCACAAAATCAAATAGGCCTAAAAATATGTTTCCAGCCAAAATATTTATCTGAACCTTATCCATGGTTTTACTAAAATTATAATTAAATTGCAAATTTTTATTGATAAAAATGGCTTTAGAGATTATCTAGCTCACACTGTTCAAAGAGAAGATATAGAAACTAAGACCCAGTCATGTTAAGTGATGTGCCCAATGTTACTAACAAGTTAGTGGCAGAATCCCCTCCAAACAGCTAGGTCACCTTTCTTCCTTTTGTTCTATACCAGTGTTTGCCAGTCTTCGGTCTTTCCTATTTCATCTTTACCTTTTGCTTCATTAGAGTACCACCAGCATTGTCATATTTTTTTCTGAAATTATTCACTATTTTTATTTAATATATTTACATGAAAATAAAACTTTATATCATTACTACAAATAGAAAACCAAGGTGCCTAGGTGGCTCAGTGGGTTAAAGCCTCTGCCTTTGGCTCAGGTAGCCCAGGTCATGATCTCAGGGTCCTGGGATCCAGGCCCACAGTGGGCTCTCTGCTCAGTAGGGAGCCTGCTTCTTCCTCACTCTCTGCCTGCCTCTATGCCTACTTGTGATCTCTCTCTGGGTCGATAAATAAAAAGGGAAAAAAATTATAAAAACAAAACAAAACAAAAAACAAGTCTTTAAAAAAAACAGAATAATTTACCATAAATAGAATGGAACAGTAAATATTAACATAATACAGTAAAAATAACAATATGTGGTAATTTATGTTAACCAGTTTCTTACCCAATGAAAACTCTTTACTCATGGATTGCTGAGAATTAACACTTTAGAGGGGTAGGATTTGACTTAATATTGGTATAATTAATTCACATGCTCATTTATTAAAACTTCATAGTTCTCTAAAGTTCTCTATTCTCCCACATAATACCATGAGTAGCTTTTCCATACTTGAGCTCTAAAAAGTACTTCATTTTAGAAAAATTAAGCACATAAGTAGATTTAAATATTTTGTATTTTAAATAGGGGAACTAAACTGATGAAACTACTCTTCAAAAATCCTATGCTTATTGTCAACATTCATCTCTTACTAAGTCTCATGGCCACTTCAAAAATTTTGAATTTTTCTTGAGCATTGATAAAATATGACTTGTGAGCACTAGACCAATAAACAGGCTATGCAAAAGTAGATGATGTTTCAAAATACTATTAAAGTAGAAGAAACTACACAACAAAAAAGCTGAATTCATCCTTATAAATAATATAACTCTCAACAAATCTAATCTCAACAATACATATTTAAGGATTAGAGACTCTTCCTAGCATAGTTATAGGTTTTAGGAGATAGGAAACAGTAGTTCAGGATGTCTCATATATGTCATCGATGTGGGGGTGTGGGGGTGTAAATAATATGTGTATGTGGAAATAAATTGGACCAATCCAAGAATAAATGACATTTAGTGTTACAACTGAGTAAAGATTTTCTTTTCATATCTTAAATTACATTCTAGTTGTTTTCCCTTTGTGAATAATTCTTGCTAGATAACTGTGCTTGTTGGAGTCTGATTTAAATTTTCTCTTTGCATCTAATCTCTTGTTTAAGCCAACTCTATTGTGTTTGTTTGAGTTTCAAAACTGAACAAATATATATGTTGTGCTTAAATATCTAGAGGAGTGTTTCTCAGAATGTGTTTTGATTGTTTTTATTGGAATCAGCTGGAATGATTGTTAAAAGGCCAGCCCGCACCCCCAATCTGGGGCTTCCCCACCAAAATCTATTGTGTTAGGCAGAATAATGACCCCTGAAGATGTTCTGATCCCCAGAACCAGGGACTATATTATGTTAACATGGCAAAAGAGAATTAAATTTGGGGTTGGAATTAAGTTTGCTTGTCAAGTGATCTTAAAATAAGAAAATTATACTGGATTACCCAGGAGGTCTAAATGTAATCACAAGAGCTTGTAAAAAGAGGCAGGAGAGAGGAATCAGCAGAGGAATATGCAACTATGGGAGAAAAGCAGAGAGAAGCAATGCTATTATTTTGAAAATGGATAGTGGAGCCATGAGCCAAAGAATGTGGAGAGGTTCTAGAACTTAGAAAGGGTATGAAATAGATTTTCCTTTAGAGCCCCCAGAAAGAAAGATAGCCTTGTTGATACCTCGATTTTAATCCAGTGAGACCAGTGTTAGACTTCTAACCTACAGAACTATAAGAGAAATTTATGTTGTTCAAGCCACTCAGTTTGTGGTAATTTGTTATAAAAGCAATAGGAAAATAGTATATGTGCCAAATCAAAATCTCTAGAAGTGAGGTCCAGGAATTTTTTTTTTTTAATTGGTCTCCCAGATGATTTCTTTGTACTCCAACAATTCAAAAACCTAACATTAGTTTTGAGGGTTTTTTTAATTAATGATTTTTAAAGGGTTAATTTCCTTCCTTAATCTTATAGGCAAAAAGGAAGGAAAAGAGTGATCGAACATTTTTTTTGAAAGACCTACAAGCTTGGAGAAGTCAAGAAATAATAAGCTAATCAGTTTGTTTAGTGATATGTACTGAACACTCCTTACCAGGATTATTAAACTATTTTTAAAAAGATGAGACAGTATAGATTCTCTCATCAAGTGCTATAGGATTTAAAAAAGAGAAATATTGATGTTAGTTGGAATACATGTGAAGGATTAAAAGGATTTTCAATAAGTGGAACTGAACATATAGGAAATGTTAGGGATGAGAGTATTTAGAAATGCCAAAATGTAATATTAAGAACTGAGGTGGTGCATTGTGAGGAACCATGAAACTAGCTTGACTAATGTGTGGAAGGGGTTCCGGTGGAGCTGTGAAGAGACAGTGGCTCTACAGGGAATTCCAGAAAATAAACTCACATGGTTAGTGTGGATGCTGATTACAGAAAGCTTTTAGAGAGGCACCTGGGTGGCTCAGTCAGTTAAGCATCTGTCTTTGTCTCTGGTCATGATCCCAGGGTCCTCGGATTGAGCCCCATGTCAGGCTATCTGCTCAGCATGGGAGTCTACTTCTCCCTCTGCCTGCCGTTCTCCTTGCTTGTGCACACGCTGTGTGTGTGTGTGTGTGTGTGTGTGTGTGTGTGTGTGTGTCAAATAAATGAATGAAACCTTTAAAAAAGACTTTGTAGATTTTTGCCTAAACTGTGGACAAATTATTGTTGAATAGAGTGCTATAGGGTGTTTCGAAGCATGGCTCCTTGATAAAAGTGGTCCTTAAGGAAAATTGATCTGCTAGTGCTTTGTACAAAAATAAGACAAAGAGCCAAGGCAACCATTCAGTCAGGATGCTTTAGAGTAACTTAAGCTTATAGTGTCGAAGGCTGGATTCAAAAAAATGGCAGATGCTAGATTAGAATTGGATACACTTCTGTGAACTCATGTTTCATTTAATATAGGTGCAGATGGGGCACCTGGGTGGCTCAGGGGGTTAAAGCCTCTGCCTTCGGCTCAGGTCAGGATCTCAGGGTCCTGGGATCTAGACCCACGGGCTCTCTGCTCAGCAGGGAGCCTGTTTCCTCTGCTCTCTCTGCCTGCCTCTCTGCCTACTTGTGATCTCTGTCAAATAAATAAATAAAATCTTTAAAAAAAAATATATATATATATAGGTGCAGATGGATACATATAAAAATACTTATAGATATATATATATACATGAACTAACGTGTGTGTGTATTTCCCTTACTCTGGCAGTTGAGAGAGCCTAAAAGCAAAATACTCCAGCAGCAATGGGCACATCCAATGTTCAAATTTTGGTTTCCAATAAAGGATAGGAGTCCTTGGAGAAATGGCTGATTTTTTTTAAAGATTTTTATCTATTTATTTGACAGAGAGAGAGAGATCACAAGTAGGCAGAGAGCAGGCAGAGAGAGAGGAAGAAGCAGGCTCCCTGCTGAGCAGAGAGCCTGACTCCGACTCAGGCCTCTGGATCCCAGGACCCTGAGGTCATGACCTGAGCCGAAAGCAGAGGCTTAACCCACTGAGCCACCCAGGCACCCAGAAATGGTTGATTCTATAAGAAGAAAAATCACCCCCCTTCCCAAAGATGTCCATATCCTAGAATTCCCAGAATCTGTGAATATATTATTTTATTTTTTTTAAGGATTTATTTATTGATTTTAGAGAGATAGTGTACAAGCTGGAAGAAGGGCAGAGGGGGAGAGAGAGAGAAAATATTTTTATCAGGCTCGCTGCTCAATGAGGAGCCTAACACAGGGCTCAGTCTCACAACTGAGCTCATGACCAGTACCAAAATAAAGTGTCAGATGTTTAACCAATTGAACCACACCGGTGCCCTGAATATGTTATTTTAAATGGTAAAAAGGAATTAATGTAGGAGATAGGTTTAAGGTTGCTAAACAATTGATTAGGATAGGAAGATTATCACGGATTCTCCATGTAGGCCCAATGTAATCAGGAAGATTCTTAAAGGTGAAGGAGGAGGCAAAAGAGGAGAAGCAGAGAGATGGCAGCATAAAGGAACCAAGTTACCATTGCTGGCTTTCAGGATAAAGGAATGGGGCTCTGAGTCAAGGATGCCCAGCAGACTCTGGAAGATGGAAAAAGGAAAAGAAAAATCGCCCCTAGATTCTCTAGAAGGAATGCAGGCCTGCCCATATCCCAATATCAGCTCTTGGAATTCTGACCTCCAAAATTATAGGTGGTATAAAACAAATATAATATGTTTGTGGTATAAAACAACAAATTTGTGTTGTTTAAAGCTACCAGGTTTGTGTTAAACTCTTGGAATTCTGATATCCAGAATTAAAAGGAATTATAGGGTAAAAATTGTTGTTGTTTAAAGCCACTAAGTTTGTATTAAGTTTTTAGAGTAATAATAGGAAACTAATACAGACAGGAAACACACAAGATGACCCTAGGGCATCCTATAGTGCCAGAAAATAAGGAAATGTTTAAAAGACAGACAGACACACATGAAAGAGGTATGCCAAAAAAGATAGGACCTATGTGAAAGATTTCTCAGTGGCTAAAGCTGAGACAATTAGAGCAATCAAATAAGTAACATAGTCTTGTTATAACCCTAAATATAAAATAAATATCCATGGGTCCATGTTGACATAAATAAATACATACATACATACATATCTCCATGCAAAATTCCAAATAATTCTGTAGATACTTACTCTATTCCCAAAAAGGAGCATGACTACCCAATCCTTAAATGTGGGCTGCACGTAGTGACTTTCCTCCCAAGAATATAGCATGAGAAAGGAGGAAAGAGTAACTTCACAGTGGAGAAATTTGACAAACGCAACCTCAGCCAGATGATCAAAGTTAGCAGTAACACTGATAAGTCATTCTGACAGCATCTACTCTTGGTACCATGTGATGAGAATGGCACCTTCCCTCTGTACTCTTCCTCTTCAAAATTCAGTATTTTAATCTAATTATGAGAATGATTTCAGACAAACCCCAGCTGAGGGGAATTCTACAGGATACCTGAATAATATGTCTTAAAACTGTCAGGGTCATCAACAATATGTAAAGCCTGAGAAACTGTCAAAACCAAAAGGAGCCTAATGAGATAAGACTAAATGTAATGTGGTATCCTGAATGGGATCCTAAAAAAGACATTAGGCAAAACATTTAGAAGTCTGAATAAAGTATGGACTGTAGTTAATAATAATGCTCCACTTTTGTTTCATTCGTTGTGCCATATGTACATACCAATGTGTATGCTAATAGTAGGCTAAGTGGGTATAGAGTACAATGGAACTCTCTACTGTTTTGTGACTCTTCTGTAAATCTAAGGCTATCCTAAAATAAAAAGCTTATTTTTTACATGGCAGGAAGATTTCTGAGGAAGAAATGTTTTATGCAAGATGTTAAAGGAGATATAACTGGTTTGGTGGTTAAACGGATAAAGTAGGTGAAAACATAATGAATGAGTCATAGAGTGTTGCCAAAGTTTTAGGCTTGAATGGTCAGGGGAATGTAATGCTGGTGACAAAGAGAAAAGGAGGGGAAATGTAAAGGGAAAGCTTGCTGAATAGTTGAGCAAATGCTGTTTGAGACACAACAAATTTGAGACCAAAGTGGATAATTCAAGTGTAAATATACTCAGCAGCTAGAGATAAAAAATTTGATTTTGAGTGGAAGTTCATAAATGGGAATGTAGACTTAGGTTTATTCAGATAAGCAGCAAATATACGTGAAATAAGTGCTGGTAAGGTCCTGTATGGAGAAGGGGAAGGGCGTATATACCAAATGGTAAAATGGAAATCACTGCAGTCAAGGTTTATGCCTACATTGCGATAACAACAAAAACAATGCACAGTGTGGGAAAACATTTAGCAAAAACATGCAGTGTAGGAGTTCGGTATAGTGGCCTGAGCATGCACTTTGTCAGTATAAGAGAGATCATCGAGGAAACAGTGTTGTAAACCCTTTCTTTTTTCAGTCAGGTTGGGGGTGGGGTTTCTGGAAGGTTTTAGGCCGGAGTTTCTAGGCATCGGAGTGAGGTCCTGGAGGTGATGTGATCTCCGGGGTATTTTGTAAGTGCAGGGGTGTTGAATTTCGACGTATTCACCGTGACATAGCATTCTGAAAGCCGGAAGTCCCAAGATGAAGGGTCCCAAGGAGGGGTGCGGACAGGTGCAACAGCCATCTTGCAGGCTGTTCCTATGTCCACTGCCCCAACAGTAACCTGATCCAATGAATCAGAGTCCTTATAAGAGACACCAGAGAACTCCTTCTTCCTCCCCTTCCCTGAGCATGCACTGAGGAAAAGCCAGGGAAGGACGTAATGGGGCAGCAGCCATCCATAAGCAGGGAAGAGACCTCTCACCAGAAACCAAATCACCGGAAACCTTGCTCTTAGACTTTGAGCCTCTGGAATTGAAAGAAAACAGACTCGTTTAAGCCTGTAGATATTTTGTTATGGTGGCCTGAGCAAACTCATGCAGACAGTGATAAGAGGGTAAATGAAGAAATGGGAATTGGAGAGTAATAAGAAGAAAACCAAGGCAATGTAGTACCCAGGAAGCCAAGGAAAAAGAAGTCTTCATTTATTTCTTCATAAATATTTATTGAGAATTTATCTTGTGCCAGACATTGTGTAAGATCCCAAAGATACATATTAAACAAGACACACTCCATCTACATAGATTGAATATTTGCAAATAAGAAATAATAGACAGACAAGCCATATAGACATCATGTTAGGTACTGTGAAAGGGGGTGCAGTAAAGGGTAACCATGAACAATGTAGGTATGTCTTGAATGGTCGAGGAAGAACTCTGGGTATATAATGCACAGGGAGCTGTGGAGAACATTGAGGGAAGAGTTTTGTGGGCAAAGAGAACAGGAAGTGCAAAAGCAGTGGTGTCAGAAAACACTTGAGGGATTTGAGAAATGGCAGTGAGGCCACTGGGACTGGCAAGGGAGAGCATGCTGTAGCAACTCTGTAAAGGTAGGAAGAAGCCACATTGTGCAGTCTTGTACAGCCTAAGAAGTATGGATCTCTTTCTAAGACAGTGAGGAACTGTTGAATGAATCTAAAGAACATATGACATGGCCTGATTCATGTTTTTTAAATAACTCAGATTGCTATGCGAAAAAAATATTTTTGAATACAAACAAGGAAGGAGGCAAAAAGACCAGTTGGAGAGCTATTTCAAATAGTATAGAAAAGAGATGATGGTGGTTTAATTTAGGATGGCTGTGTATAGATGGAGGGAAGTGACAAAATCAGATATTTTTTGGCGGTAGGAACGGGAGAAGTGGATGATGGTTTGGATGTGGGGACCTGCAAAAAGAGAAGTTTTGTTTAAGAAAATGGATGAATGCTGGTGCCAAATACTGAGATGAAGAGGAGTAGTAGAAAACCAGATTGTGAAGAAAATCAAAAGCCCAGTTGGACATTGGGCTAGAAATTTAATTTTGAGAACCATTAGCTTATAGAAGGCACTTAAATCGATCACTGACTGAGATCACTTAAGGAGAAAGTTCTGGTAGAATTAAAAAGAGGGCCAGCTCTGAGCCTTGGCAAAGAGAAGGAGCAGCAGCGAGATAAGAGGAAAACCAGAAGAGTGTGATGTCACAGAGCCTAGAGAAGAAGAGGTTTCAAAGAGGGTGTGTTTGGTGGCATCAAATGCTGTCAGGCATCAAGTGAGAGGACAGAAAAGATAGTTTTGGCAATGAAGAAACTCTGGGAGACCTTGACAAAAGGAGTTTTGGTACAGGAGTGGAAATGGACACTAGATTAGAATCTGGTGAAGAATTAATTGAAGTAATTAAGAGCACTGACACTGTGTTCAACATGTTTAAGAGAAGGATGCGGAGAAATTGGTTAATATCTGCAAGGGAATGTGGGATCAACAGCCTTGTGCTTATTTCTTTCTTTCTTTCTTTCTTTTCTTTCTTTTCTTTCTTTCTTTCTTTCTTTCTTTCTTTCTTTCTTTCTTTCTTTCTTTCTTTCTTTCTTTTTTTTTAACAAGGAACACGTTCGATATGTTGATTGGTGTGGTCCAGTAGAAAGAGTAAGGTACAGGAACTGTAGACCAAGATCTGTGAGGGCATTAATCTAGAGAAAAGCTGAATGATTTGCATTTGGAAAGAACAAGGTAGGTCCTTCTCTGTAGCCTCAGGGCACAAGTTCCTATAAGGTTAGATTTTAGGACTTCACTTTTCATGCCTTCTTTTTCTCAGTTAAGCTCGGGGAGGGCTGTTAAGGATTGAAGAGAAGATTTGAAGCAGTCATCTAAGAAAGTGGAAAGCAAATTTACTAGGCAGAGTTCTAGGCACCATTGAATAGGCGTTTGAAGTTTTGTTGTGAATTTCAAGTATTATCAGTCTGCCTAGTTTTTTCCATCCATGTTGAGCTACTGCAGTGTAGACAAGGAGAGGGATCTGTAGGTTGGAGGTTCCTATGTGGTGAAAGAGCTGCAGCAATGAAAGACCAGGATGAGTAAAATAGAATAGGAGGTGATGGTCATAAAGTAGGATACTTTAAATAAAGGTCATTCCCAGTGATGACACATTCCAGTGCTCCTGTGAGTGGGTGGCAGAGGTAGAGCTGAGGAAGAGTGAAGAAGGAGAGGTCAAGGAACAGAGAAGCTTAAGTTTAGTGTATTTCATCCACATGGTTCTTGCAATCACTAAGAACAATGACAGGAATTAAGATGTACAGGAAGGCAGTGAGTCAGTAGTTGAAGTCTTAAGTGAACAAGGAAAAATGATTAGGAAGATAGCTGGGAATTACCACCAAGAATGGGTCACAGGTAGTAAAACTAGAGGGGAACCCAGGGTACCTTTCAGCTATGTTTATGAGGATATTTTCCTAAAGACAGTACAGCATAGCTCTATAAAGAATAATATATTATTTAATCAATGATATTTCCAACAATAATTGTCTTCATTTTTTATTACGCATTCTTATCAAGCAAGAATTTTGAGCATATCCATATTTATTTATTTATAAATTACATATATGCTAAAGATATTTGTTACAAAAGATTTACAAAGGTATTTGTTACAAAAGAAATTTTAAAGGATGAAAATTTAAGTGAAATAAACTGTGTTTAAAACTACTATTTTGTTTTATTGTTAATATTAAAAAGCTTTTTGCTCTCACTAGAAAATTATTATTAAAACACTTCACAATGGTAAACACATTATGTTTTAAAACCCTGAATTTTATAATGAGCAATTTGAAGTTCTGGTATTAAATTTAGTATCTTTCAGTACATGATTTTAGTGGTGTTCCTAACTGAATAAGAAAACTCACAAAAACTTTTGCATCCAAATAAAGGAAGTATATTGTTAACTATATTTACCAAATTCTGATTTTTAATCCCATCTACCAAGTATACAAAGATTTCAGTAACTTATATATGGTAAATTTTAATTGACCCTAATGTCAATCAGGTTTCCTAGACCATGTCCATAACAAATGAATTTAAAACTCACTGAAATTCTTTATTTGGATAATTTTCAATAAGTTGGAAAATTATCTTTTTAAATGTGAAGATAAGGGAGTATTTATACATGCTGTACCTAATCACTTATAGCTATGATATTGCTGGAAAATTTACAAATGTTTATATTCAAAATGTTTCTGCCATAACATAAATTTCTCTCAAAAATGTTACTTTTTTTTTAAGATTTTGCTTATTTATTTATTTAATATAGAGCTTGTGTGTGTGCTAGCCAGTGGAGGGGCAGACAGAGGTGGAGAGAGCAGACTCCAAGTTGAGCACAGAGCCCCATTGGGACTTGATTTCACAATCCTGAGATCATGATCTGAGCCATATTAGGGTCCATGGTCAAAGGAACGAGGCTGATACAAAAGTGAAGGTTAAGCAGAGCTTTATTTCTTATTTCATGCCAAGCATCAGAATTTTGCTGACCTGCCAGGGCCCTGGCCAATCAGGGTCGCTTCCCAAAAGAGAGAAAGCGCCCCCCTTCATTCTTATAAGCTACCTTTTAGGGGAAAACCAACCACACCCCAAGCTGACCCGACTCACAGTAGCTTGCCTGAGTTAATTATTTCATTCTGCTGTGATGATGAATACATTTAATCCCCACAGAGTGGTTTACCAGGGATCTCCATTGGTCAGGGTCTGGGAGGTTAAGTGGATTAACTGATTGGGCATTCCTACCTGGTCCTAAGTACCAGGAACTGGCTGCCCATTCTTAATTTGCTTCTCCATACCTCCCTGGATAGGAGGTTAAGGGGTTTAACTAGTTGGGCGTCTCCCCCAACTTGGCTCACCTTTGTTTTCCAGGGGCCATTTGTCCATTTCTTCCGGAGCTGTTTTTCTGAGTAAACAAGATGGCGGCCTGGATTCCAAAACTAGACCTTACAGGCCAAACCAAGACTGACTCACCCAGGTGCCCCTAATATGTTACTTTCTTACTACTTAGATACCATATTTTTTCTTTAAGGAACTGGCTAAATATAAGCCTTCCCCCAACCTCCATAAAAAAACGCTGCTATTTAAAATACACACTGAAACAACTGCCTTTTTGTAATGGAAAATGTTTACTTACCTTGGCTTCACCAGCTGGTGGTGGTTATCCATAACACCTGGGGCTGTTTTTATGAGTAAACAGGATGGTGGCTTGTATTCCAAAATTGGACCTTACAGTGGGGTCTCTGTGCATTTATTCTAGCAGCAACATACTCTGTGGGCTTCAACCGAATTCCTCTGGGTAGAATTTAACAGTACCTCTCCTCCAGCCCTGGGATTCAATTTGGATGTTGAAGCATAAAAATACCACAGAACACACATGCACAAGCCAGAGTTAAGAGAAAAGCCCCACAGGGTGAACTTTCTTTTTAGTTCAGGTTCCCCAAAGAAACAGATTAATAGGGGCTGTGTGTGTGTATATAAAATGAGATTTTCGGGGCGCCTGGGTGGCTCAGTTGGTTGGGCAACTGCCTTCGGCTCAGGTCATGATCCGGGAGATCTGGGATCGAGCCCCACATCGGGCTCCCTGCTCAGCGGGAAGCCTGCTTCTCCCTCTCTCACTCCCCCTGCTTGTGTTCCCTCTCTGGCTGTGTTTCTCTCTGTCAAATTAAAAAAAATTTTTTTAAATAAATAAACAAAATGAGATTTTCTCAGATAGACAATGGTTTACGTGATGTGGAGGATAGGAAATTCCATTATCTGCCATTTGCAAGCTGAACACTCAGGAAAGCCAATGGTGTCATTTGAGATCCTAAGTGCTGGAGAGCCAAGGGTATAGATTCCAGTACAAGTCTGAATGCCTGAGATCCAAGGTCACCAACAGTGGTAGATCAGTGTCTCTCCTCAAGCAGTCAGGCAACTCTACCTTTTCATTACCTTCAGGCCCTGGGGATTGGTCAGTGCCCACTTAGGATGGCAAGGACCATCTGCTTTAACCATTCTACCAATTCAAATGTTAATTTTTTCCAGAAACACCTTCACAGACACACCCAGAATAATGTTTAACTAGATACCTGAGCTTGTGGTGCCTACATGAGTTGACAGATAAAATTAACCATCACAATCTGTGATTAACATAAGGGGGCCAGAAGATTATTACTATTCAATTTTTCTTCCCAACAGACAAAGCAAGATGAGGTCCTTTATACAGTCTCATGGAAGATGAACCCATGAAACTCAGTTGTGGCATTTGATCCTTACAAACTTGATAATGGCAAACTTGATAATGCAACTTTGGTTTTGCTCTCTCTCTCACTCCCTGCCACGCTCCCCTTTTGTATGACTTGCAGGCCCAGAAGATTATATTGCTAGATGCAGATGGAGCACATAAGCCTTCCCTGCAGGCTCTAAACCCAAGCTGATAGAAATATTTTTTCCTGATATAAGGCATAAACCCTCTTATTGTATAAAATCTGTTTGTAGTAATACCTCCTCAGATTACATAAATTTTAAGATAATATAGGAGATATAATCGTATGACCTTTTCAAGATCATATAAACTGCATTGTGTGGTAATACAATTCTACCCAAATGTGAGTGTCAGTATAAAATCTTCCAACTCTGGGACTCTTTCTTCAGTCATACCTCATATACTGTGTATGAAGTATGAGTATCTGACGAAAGATCTGATTTCAGTCAGATCCATATCTAGTCAATCCATATTTTAAACATAAGTAAAGTTTAACATCCCCATTTATCTATTGAATTGAATTGATTGTATGCTCTTCTTGGAAACATAAATCTCACTATGGAGACAAGTGTTCTAGAAGGTACAGTCAATGCCTACATCACAAGAATTCCCTCCAGGGTAGTGGTGAAGTTTTCAGACATCTCTGCAGAAGGGGAGAATTATAGACCAATAGATGGGAAAATAATCATAAATTGTGAAAATTTTATTTGCCTCCTGAAAAGATAGAAGGCAATGCTTTAAGGCAGAGGATCCTTTGCTCAAACAGTATTTAATTACTTATTTAGCATTTAAAAATAAATTAATTGTTCATTTTTTTTCATATTTTATTAACATATAATGTATTATTTGCTTCAGGGGTACAGGTCTGTGAATCATCAGTCTCACACAATTCACAGCACTCACCATAGCACATACCATCCCCAATGTCCATAACCCAACCACCCTATCCCTCCCCCTCAAACCCCCATCAACCCTGTTTGTTTCCTGAAATTAAAAGTCTCTTATGGTTTGTCTTTTTCCTCAGTCCCATCTTGTTCATTTTTTTCCTCCCTACCCCCCACAATCCCCTGCCTTGCCTCTCAAATTCCTCGTATCAGAGAGATCATATGATAATTGTCTTTCTCTGATTGACTTATTTCACTCAGCATAATACTCTCTAGTTCCATCCATGTCATTGCAAATATTTAATTGTTCATTTTGAGATAATTCTAGCAAATGTTTGTATATCATGTATCGCTAATTTCACATTTTAAGTATAGCTATTAATTTTGAAACTCAAGTTAAAATATGTGGCATTACACATGTATTAGGGATTTATTTAAATTATATTTTGTCTACCAGAAATGAGTTATTACCTTCAACTTTACATTTTAGCATTTAAACTGTTTTTCTACTCCATGAAAAGTAATGTTATTCTGTAAATTTTGATATTTATAATTATATATACTAATATATTTTTCTGTAAAACAGTAAAATTAATATGAATTGATATGTATTTAATTCATAATAAGTTTTGCAAACATTTAGGGAAAGTTTACCTCAGAAAATAGGCAAAACTCTAACAGCTGCATATTGGCTAAAAGTAAAAAAATCACAGATTATGCAAATATTGTTGTGTGAAGTTGTAATTTAAATACCTGTTATAAGTAAGTATATTAAAAAGTTTGAAGGGGTGCCTGGGTGGCTCAATCCATCGAGCATCTGTCCTTAGCTCAGATCCTGTCCTCAGGTCCTTAAGATCCAGCCCAGCATCCGGCAGAACTTTGCTTTCTCCCTCTGCCCCTCCCCTTACCCATACTCTCTCTCTTTCTGTATCTCAAATAAATAAAATATTTAAAAATAAAAAGTTTGAGGGATGCTTGGGTGGCTCAATTTTGGTTAAGGGTGTGACTCTTCATTTCTGCTCAGGTTGTGATCTCAGGGTGGGGAGATAGAGCCCCATGTGGATCTCCATACTGGGCGCCAAGCCTGCTTAGTATTCTCCCCCTCCCTCTCTCTCTACTCCTTCTCCGTTCATGGGTGCTCTCTCTCTCTCTCTCTCTCTCTCAAAAAAAAAAAAACAAAAAAGAGTTTGATGTCTAACTTGAAAATAATTGTTTATCAATAGCTATTTCACTTATAACCTCCAATTAGCTGGATTAGTGTAGATTTAAAAACAACAATTGCTCATTTTACATCCTTCCAGTCTAATCTGACTCCCCTAATACAGCCAGTTATAGTACTGTTTTTACGAGTAATATACTATTTACTATAACATTTACATTAACTCTTCAGGAGAGATGGTTCCAAATTAAGCCACTCTCTTAGCGTGGGTTTCCAAGAAAGCGTAGTCTGGCAACATCTTATATGCTATTATTTCATCACAGTTTCTGATTCCAAGAAAGCAAGAATGAGGGAAAAAAGGGTGTGAGGCAGAGGTGTGTTAGGAAGAGAGCATCATCCACTTGTCATTGTTTGCTATCAAGCCAAACTGATTACTTGTCAAAGGGCTGTCTTCGAAGAGGCTATATAAATTACTCTTTCTCCAGACAGTCCATAAGAGAAGAAGGGAAAAGAATTTACATGTCAGCTCTTTTTTCCCTTTGAAAAAAGTTCTCTCCTGTCATTTCAAGTTGGACATACCTGGGTTCTGAGTGTGTTCTATAGGCTCTCATGATTCAGATGCAAAAAGGAAATCCTGGAGAAGGTGAGAAGCAAATGACACAGCCACGAGGAAGTGTGCTGTTGCATTATAGCTGGAAGAAATTGATTACCTAGATGTAGCAGAGCATAGCCTATGCGGTGTTAACTATAATAGTGGTGACTGGGTTAAAATAAGAATGCCTGATGGGGCACCTCGGTGGCTCAGTTGGTTGAGCAACTGCCTTCGGCTCAGGTCATGATCCTGGAGACCGGGGATCGAGTCCCACATCGGGCTCCCTGCTCTGCGGGAAGCCTGCTTCTCTCACTCCCCCTGCTTGTGCTCCCTCTCTGGCTGTGTTTCTCTCTGTCAAATAAATAAAAAATCTTAAAAAAAAAAAAAAAAGAATACCTGAGGAAATACCTAAGAGTTGTCTGATATAGTCACCAATTATATTATTTTTCCCCTCACCTAAAATTAATTGCAAAATTAACACAGACTTATTTTAGAAAAGTTGAATATTTCAGAAAGGAAAATATAACCAAAAATTATTGTTTCTATTTTGTTGAATTATTTTCCAAAATTGTAGTTTGCTTCATTACTCACATAATGGATATATGACTTTTTCTAAAACTATTTACATAATGTGTATAAGCACACTAGCTCATAGTAAAATTAAAAAAAAAAAAAAGAAGAAATATATAGAATTAAAAGTCAAGAATCAACCTTTACATCTTAAGTCTTCCTAACCCTGACCCAAACCTGTACCCTTGTCAGGAATAAGAGTTTGATGTAAAATTCAACCACACAATTTTCTCTATATACATATGAATGTATAAGTGTAAATATATATAGCATATAATTTATATATTTTTATCTTTACATAAGTGGGATTATATGTATTATACTATGACTTGCATTGCACATTTAATTAGGTCTTGGATATATTTCCATGTGAGAATATATGGAAATATGCCAAGTTTTAAAAAAAAGATATAAAGACACATGAATTTCTTCACATGAATTAAAAAGTCCCTTCTTAATGGATATTTCAGTAGTTTTCATTTTTTCACCATTGCAAAAAAATTTTAGTAAACTTCTTGTACATGTGTCTTTATATATATTATTATTTAACAGTATGGGTTCTGGAGACAAATCTGTGTTCTAATTCCAGCTAGGCCACTTCCTTATTGTGTGACCTTGTACAAGTAGACCTTGTACAAGCTCTCTAGCCCTCCATTTCTTCATTTGTAAAATAATAATAGTATTCCTTCATAGAGTCTTGTTGTGAAAATACACGTTGGGGATTCAGAAAATTCCCCCACACAGCAAGAAAACAATTCATGTTAGCTAGTATTTATGTGTAACTATTTCTATATATACACTTCTTACGTGGGATTGATAGTTAAAGGGTATATGCATAATATATTTGTGTGGGTACTGACAAGTTGCCCCAAAAGAAGGCAATTTAACTGCCATTAACAGTACATGAGACTGTCCATGTCCATATATCTTATCCACCTTGGACATTATCAAACTTTAAATTTTTGTCAGTTTAATGAACAAGAAGATTTTTGTTTTGCACTTTCCTGGTTACTAGTAAATGTGCTCTTATTTTCATAGAATTAGTCATTTGTATAGTCATTGCTATTTCTTCTATGAATGTCTTGTTCATAGCCTTTGCCCATTTTCAAGTTGGGTCATCTCATTTATTTGTGTGTACTTTTTATGTGATATAGATATTTTTTTTTTAAAGATTTTATTTATTTATTTGACAGACAGAAACACAGCTAGAGAGGGAACACAAGCAGGAGAGTGAGAGAGGGAGAAGCAGGCTTCCCGCCGAGGAGGAAGCCCGATGCGGGGCTCGATCCCGGGTCTCCGGGATCATGACCTGAGCCGAAGGCAGCTGCTCAACCAACTGAGCCACCCAGGCGCTCCTATGTGATATAGATATTAAAATTTGATAAGTATGTAGTCAGTTCTTTAAGTTTTTTGTGATTTCTTTTCTCTTGCAAAATTTTTAAATTTTATACACTCAAAATTACCAATATTTCCATCATCTGGTTTCTGAGCCTGACTTAGTAAGGATTTCCCTACATAAGGTTATGAAAAATATTTTTTCTTCTAATATATTTAAATTCATTGGTTTAATTTAATGCTAGTTTATCTTGAAATTTTTCTGTGTATGGAGTAGAATAGCTTCAGGAGTTCTTATCCTATTGCATTGATTTATTCATATATTCATGTCACAATTTCATATTCTGTTTTGTCTGCACTTTCTCTTGATTTCCTAAAATAATTCTTTTTAATTAAAATGACACATTTTAAATATAAAAATTTAAGTAATAAGGAAAGTAGAAATGAAAACATCACCCCATTTCCCACTGTCAACAAATTTTCATCAACCGCCTATTTTGTGCCAGGCACTGCTCTAGAAACTGAAGATCTAGCAGAGAACAGACCCCATACATTTCCTGCCCTGGTGCTTATACTTTGGAGGGTCATAAATCATATTTTACATTGGGGTAAATATCACCCAGACACCTCTTTACATAAACATACAGATGAAAAGATAGCTGGATACAGAAAATATATTACAATTGGATTACACAGTCTAATTCAAATAAAGTTAATTTTAGTGGCATTTAGTCCTAATGTGGCTAAAAGAATAATCAATGGGTAAATGTTTCTGGATCTCCAAAGACATTAAGGGGTTTTTTTCAGTCAGTCTAGCTTGAGGAACTATTATTAAAATCATTGAGTCTGAAGTCACTGTGGGTTTTTTAAATTTCACATGTCAATTTTAGTCATTGTTGATTGACTCCCTAGTAATAAACAGAGGAAACCAGCATGCTTAGAAGCTTCCTCCTATCTCCTTTTTATCACCTCCCAGTTCCTATTGGTGTTTACTTCACTTCATCAACCTGAATAATATCTATGCTCTATCCTCAGACATAATCTCCACAATGTTTAGTTTTCCTTCTATGTTTAAATAGTTATTACCTTCACTAGAGTTCTTTAACCACAGTCTTCCCATTCCTGAGTTTGATTTTGATTAAATGTTTTTCTTTGTCTGTGTTTAACTGAACTGCAACTCTCCCCTGTGTCTTCAGCTTACCAGTCTATCCTGCAGATCTGGACTTGCCAAGCCTCCATACTAACATGAGCCAATTCCTTTCAAGTCTCTCTCTTTTATTCTACTGTAGAAATAGACATAAATGTGTTATTCATCCACCCATTAAGGACCATTAGATTGTTTCCAGTGTTTCATGATTTATGTGACAGCTGGTCTGTGTGCATATCTCTCTGTGCATATGTGCAAGCTTTCCCACAGGACAGAGAAGTTGGGAAGGAATTCCCAGTTTTTAGGATAAGAACATGTTTAGCTTTACTATATACTGAGATACTGCTCACCAATGCGGTCATGTCAAGGAGGATTGCATTCAGCTGCAAGCTTGAAAGAACCGAACTACTACAACTGATAACCTTTGCAATTCTTTTGTCTTTTCCTCCACGGTAACGGAATAGTTGCTGCAGTTCCCACTCCGCTATTGAATATACTCATTTTTAAGTGTAAATCAGAAAGAAGGGTAGGCAGGGATAGAGTCAGCAAAAGTTTTTCACAGGAACACTCCCGCAGTATTTTGTGTCTCCATTGGCCAGAAAAGTTTCATATGGAGCGCCTATCTGTAAGCACAGCTGAGAGGGATGGGACAAGATGGCCATGTTTGAATTAGACTAGCCATGAGCCATCATTTGGAATCCAGCTTTTTTTGTCTGGGACAAAATTGGACTTCTGATCTTGAAGAAGAAAGGCAGAGGGAGAGGCAGCAACAATGTCTGCTGTGACTGTTGTACAAATTTATGATCCTATTAACA